>SJXQ01010596.1:0-70253 GCA_006408695.1 Aepyceros melampus
TGAGATGTTCTTTTGATGAATTTGTGCGGGAGAAAGTGGTCTCTCCGTCCTATTCCTCTGCCATCTTGAAAACCCCCCAACCGGAAGGTTTAGACAAGCAAAAGCAGTGAAAGCTTAATAGCTAAGGTTCACATAGCCATTGAAAGCAAACTTAGGGCTACCCCAAGGGGAAAGTGGGAAAGGGGATAAATTAGGAGTTTGGGATTAATACATACACACTACTGTATATAAAACAGATAACCAACAAGGACCTACTATATAGCATAGGAAATTATACTCAGTATTCTTTAATAACCTATAAGGGAAAAGATTCTGAAAAAATAATATATGTATATATACATATAAAACTGAATCACTGTGCTGTACATCTGAAGCTAACAACATTGTAAATCAACTATACTTTGATACACTGTATAAAATAGTAAAAAATATGGTAAAAAATAGTCAAGGTTCAAATTTCAACTCCATCTATGGCTAGCTGTGTGACCTTAAGAAGTAATTTTACCTCTCTGGGACCAAATCTATCCATCTATGAAAAGGGGAAACTAAGGGAGATAGAATTAAATATTTTTAAAAAAAATACCTAGGAAAATGGCTGTAATATGGTGCATACCTCAGTCACTCAGTCGTGCCCAACTCTTTGTGATCCCCTGGACTATAGCCCACCAGGTTCCTTTGTCCATGGAATTTCCCAGGCAGGAACACTGGAGCAGGTTGCCGTTTCCTCCTCCAGGGGATCTTTCCCATCCAAGGATCGAACCAGCATCTCCTGCATTGGCAGGTGAATTCTTTACTACTGAGCCACCTAGGGAGCCCTTAAAATATGGTGAAGAAGTGAAGTGAAGTGAAGTCGCTCACTCATGTCCAACTCTTTGCGACCCCGTGGACTGTAGCCGGCCAGGCTCCTCTGTCCATGGGATTCTCCAGGCAAGAATACTGGAGTGGGTTGCCATTTCCTTCTCCAGGAGATCTTCCCAACCCAGGGATCGAACCCAGGTCTCCTGCATTGCAGGCAGATGCTTATCCTCTGAGCCACCAGGTCTTTCTTAAAATATGGTAGATACCTAATAAAATACTGTTGACTAAAAGATTTAATTCAATAGAAATCATTCTGGAGTTTTTTTCAGGACAGTGACTTTAGGAATAAAGGATCAATTCATTTTTCTCACCTGTGTCATTAGATTTGATCAATACCAGTACACTTCACAACCAACATGGGAATACAAGGCTCTGAGTGTTCATTTACAGAAGCTAAGCCGCCCAAGCTCTCTGTCGCTGGCTGCCTCTGTCAGTGACGGCATTTTAACAGACCGAGAGCTGATGACGTGGAGAGCAAGTGGGGAATTGCCTGATTCTGAGGTTTCCTTCCAGCCTATCCTAGTTTCTTAGCAGTTATATTCACAAATTAGACCCATGTAAGAAAGTCTTGGTTTCTTTTTCATGCTTGATTTCACACATGTTCACAAATCTGCCCTGAGAGTTAGGCGTTTTATTCAATAGCTACAAGACCTCAGAGCCGGGTTCATTACCACAACATGCAAAGCTTGACATTATCCACTGAGAACCAGGAGAGCCTGGGTACAAGCACAAGTCAGTGAGGTGGATGCTCATTGTCTGGGGCCACTAATCAGCCACACTTTCATTTCCCTCCAGCATATGCTTACTGGACACATTACGTATCAGGCTTTGTTCTAGAAAAGGATTGGGCACTAAATAACGGAGGTCTTACATTGGTGGGGGAGACAGGCAAGAAACCAAGAAAGAGGGGAGGTAAAAGAAATGAGAGAGAGAAATCAGAGCCTACAAGAGCTACACAGAGAATTAACATAAGGTGATGGGATAGACCGTAACTACTTTACAGGATGCAGCAAGGACTCCGCGAGGTGATGTCTAAGCTGAGTTTTGAATCAAAAGAAGGACACAGACAGGCAGAGATGAGTGTAATGACATTCCAGGCAGAGAGCGCCATTAACGTAGAGGCTCTTAGGTGGACACCAGTTGGTGATGGTGATGACCAGACCAAAGGCCAGGGTGGCTGGGGGAACCTAGGAGAAGGTGCAGAAGAGGGAGTCAGGGTCATGTCGTCAAGGGCTTAATAGCCAGGGGAAGGAGTTTGGAATGTTTGCTAAATCTCACGGGAAGCAATTGTGCGGGTTGGGGGGTGGGATGGGTTGGTGTTGGTTAGGCAGAGGATTGCCATAACTGAATTTGTATTTAATAAGAAAGTCCATCTGGGTGCTATGTACAGTGGATTATAGCAAACAAGACAGGAAGCAGAGAGACTATTCCAGTATAAAGAGACACTGGCCGGCTGGGTAGAGACAGTGGTGCCCGAAGGAGGTGGCTGAATTTGAGATCTGTTAGGAGGCAGGGTCTTGGGTGGATTTGCAAATGGGCTGGTTGGATGTGGAGAGTGCAAGAAAGAGATAAAGTAAGTATGACTCCGCTGTTCTTGTCTGCACAACTGCACAACTGCACAGAAGGTGGCCTTTCCTGAGATGAGGAAGACAAGAGAAGAAATATGTTTATGGGGAGAAATATCAAGCGGGTGTGCTGGGAGCTCTGGTAGATCACCATGGCTCCTGTGGGTCACTGCCCTCTCTACAGCTGAGCACTCACTCCTGCACACACTCTGTCTCAGTTCACCTTCAAGCCAAAATGAAACTGTGGACACTGCCTTCAGCTGTATTAAGCCTTAAGCAAAAGAAGAAATTGAAATCATAAACATTGTTTTACTTTAAAAAGCCAATTTTCATTCTTAATTTGACTTAGATGTAGTTCAAGGCATCTGAATCAGTCAACTTTGAAGTTATACATATGGATGTATATGTAAATATATACACTTACAACAGGAAAGAATATATATACACAGGCACATACATAACAACCAATATCATGCCATCTACTTCTTTTAACTATTAATTATCAATAACACTATTAACTGCCTTCCTTTACCTTTTGATGAATTTAACCAAGCTATGAAGGATGGAGGGCAGAATTACAGGGACCAAAGCCTTTGTATCTTTTCTTGATTAATGTTTAAGTGATGGCACTGTGAGTGATTTTACTTTGTGTTTTTAGATAAATTTTTCTTAATCACACAAATACAGCTATCAGCACCTGCCCAAAAATATAGACTACTAACCAAAGAACTATAGGACTTAGGATTGAAAGAACACTTAACCAGGGAGGAATTTCTTCTGCTGTATCCCTGCTAAAACTTTCTAATAAAGGAATATCCACAATGTCCTGGTGGCTCAGAGGGCAAAGAATCTGCCTGTAATGCAGGAAACCTGGGTTCAATCTCTGGGTCAGGAAGGTCCCTTAGAGAAGGGCATAGCAACCCACTCCAATATTCTTGCATGGAATATCCCATAGAGAGAGGAGCCTGGGGGGCTACAGTCCATGGGGTTGCAAAGAGTCAGACATGACTAAGTGACTAACACACACACACACACACACACACACATCCCTGGGATGTCCTTTCCACAGTTGGCAGGGCCAATTGTTAGCAAGTCCTTTCTTAATCAAGAAGATAAAACTTCCCGTAGACAATTTTCACTGTTGGTTCCCATTTTGCCTTTGGCAAAAACAAAAGCAAGTAAACCTCTATTCCTACATAATAGTTCTTTAAATATTTGAAGACATGTCTGTCTTCATTCTTTTTCTTTATTTCTTTCTTCTGTTTTTTTTAAACCAAAGCAGATCCAAATTTTTCCACATTTTGTTATGTGGTCAGATTTCTTGACCTTTCATCACCTTAAAGAATGACCCCTCTCAAGGTTTTGTGTTTTAACAAATATTTTAGCCTTAAGTTAAAAAGCCATTGGTCCCATGTAGGTGGATTGCAGATATGAGTTGATGATGCTCCTGGGAGGTGATGGGTGAGGGGTGGGAAGCTCTGTTGCAGGAAGACTTTTTTTTAAAGATTTTTTTTTTTTTGATGTGGACTACTTATAAAGTCTTTAATGAATTTGTTACAGTATTGCATCTGTTACATGTTTTGGTTTTTTGGCCGCAAGGCATGTGGGATCTCAGTTCCCCCATCAGGGATCAAACTCACATCCCTTCATTGGAAGGTGAAGTCTAACCACTGGCCCACCAGGGAAGTCCCAGAAGGGCCTTTTTAAACATCATCTTAATTATATACTGAAACTCCACATCCTGTGTCCCAGCTTCTGGTTCTGGACAGCTGGCTGTCTTTGGGTTTAGGGGGCTATAAAAAGAGTTACAGCATCAGAAATTTTCAGCATTAGCAGGAAACACAGTTGCTCACTTTCCACCCACAGCAGAATCTCTCAATAGCGAGGCAGAGGAGTAAGGGGGTCCAGCACACAGGATCCAGCGCTGGACTGACTAGATGTGACCTCAAGATGCAACTGGGCCTCGGTGTCCTCACCTATAAAATGGCAGTGATAGTGGGATCTTCTTCACAGTGTTGTGCAGTGCCCAGCTGATGACAGGCCCTTATAAACGCCAACCATCATCCCGTTTGTTGTTCTTATTATTCATACACTATCCCCTGACAGATCATCATCAGACTTCTAGTGCCGGGACGCTCCTTACTTCCCAAGGCGATTCCTTCCCTGGGTTCAACAACCTTCATACTAAAATGACCTTGTTTAAATTGAGCTGCAATCTGTGTTCCAGTAACTACCACTCATGGGGCCTAGCTCTGTCCGCTAAGTATCACTTTAGCCTCTCTCTTGTGAGATAGTTCATTACATATTTGAAGGCAACTATCAAATATCATTGTATCAGCTATAACATTTACTAGACACCTATTAGATAAACTAGACTCTGTTTCACGGGACAAATGTCCTGTGGGTCTGTTCATCACTGCAAAGGCAGCACCTAGTGGATTCTTGGACAGCTACCAGGTGTTCACACTGAATAACTGAGAAATGAACAGCTCTTGGCCCCTCTGTAGTTAGAACTTCAGTAAGAATTTCCTCAAAGTTAAGACTCTGCTTTGGCTTTGAAGGAGGTTTGTGACAAGCCAGGAATAGAGCTGTAATTCCATTTAATTTAAGCATTTACTAAGTACCTTCTAGATGTTAGATACTGTACTAGGTATTAGAAATGCAAAGAAGAAACGGCTATGTATGGTCCTCCATTAGGGATATTAAGGCAGCACACAAACAGGCCATTCCAAGGAGAAGTGCTCCATGGGTGTCTGTGAGAAGACGCTCCACCTGAAAGGAGAATGCATAGTCACAGTTTAGAAAACAAAACAGATGGCACAAGACATCAGATGTTGGTTCGTTATGGGGCAACACAGGGGAAAAGTAAGAGAGGTGTGAAGTGAAAGTTGCTCAGTTGTGTCTGATTCTTTGTGACCCAATGGACCATACAGTCCATGGAATTCTCTAGGCCAGAATACTGGAGTGGGTAGCCTATCCCTTCTCCAGCAGATATTCCCACCCAAGAATAGAACGATGGTCTCTTGCATTGCAGGCAAAGAGAGGTATAGGGATTAAAAAGGGGAGAGTGAGAAACAGCGTAAGAGGTGGGTACATTGAAAGCTGCCTCAGCAAAGAATTAAGTGAACCCAGGGTATCTGCTAGTCATTGCTTGGGTGTCTTGGGTGAGACAACGGCCGGGTCATTTAAATTACTTAGCCTGGCCGGAGTTTGTACTACAGACTTGCAATTATGCAGTGTTACCGTATCAGTCCTGGGTGTTCTTTGGAAGGACTGACGCTAAAGCTGAAGCTCCAATACTTTGGCCACCTCATGCAAAGAGTTGACTCATTGGAAAAGACTCTGACAATGGGAGGGATTGGGGGCAGGAGGAGAAGGGGACGACAGAGGATGAGATGGCTGGATGGCATCACCGACTTGATGGACTTGAGTTTGGGTGAACTCTGGGAGTTGGTGATGGACAGGGAGGCCTGGCGTGCTGCAATTCATGGGGTCACAAAGAGTCGGACATGACTGAGCAACTGAACTGACTGACTGACCTTACCAGTCTGAAAATTCAAATAAAGATACCATAACACTGTTGACGAACTTCACTGATTAATTAGCGTCTATTTATGTAGCAGCAGGATTTTGAACTTCCAGATCTGTTTATTTTCTAAAGAGAGTCCTGTACATGTTGAGGGACATGTCTGTGGGCCTCTATCTCTGTCTCTTGTAGAGCTTTTGAAGCAGCATCTCTCCACCATGGTGGCCAGGACCCTTTGGGATCCTCGCATCCCTGACTCCCCGCTGGGTGAAGCAGGCGCTATAGCTATGTGTTGCTGCTCCATGGTCCTACCCAAAATAGGGTGAAAATTTCTCCAACAATGAGTGACCCTTTATCATATGGGCCAAAAAGTGACACTGTTTGTGTTCAAAGTTTCACAAAGTCCAGCTTGAAAAGGGTTTCCCAGCTTTGGCCCACAGACTCTCTATAGAAAGATATAATTCTTTGGCTTGAACTGAGAGTAGACATCACAGTGCTCTTTCTGAACCCAGCAAAACACCCACACAGACTCGCACCTTTTTTATCTCCCGACAACCGGTTCACCAACATCGTTCCTCATAGCTTCTGCCAAAACAACCAAAGGCCTTGTGCATATTTAGTAGCAAAAATTGTCACAGCTGGCCTCCAAGATGGCCCCTGGGATTGCCATCTCCTGGTGTTCATGGCCTGTTGTCATCATCTCCCATGCTATACCAGGGCCGGTCTATGTGCAAGCACACACTGAATCCTGACCCAGATGAGGCTATAAAAGACACTACTCTTTCCATCTTGGGCTCTCTCCCACTTAATTCCTCTCAGGCCTCCTGCTTTGGAAGGAACCAGCTGCCATGTTCTGAGTCTTGGGAAGGGGTCTAGTGATGAGAAGCGAAGGCTTTTGGTCAACAACCAGTGAGGACCTGAGAACTGCTGCCAATAGCCAGGGGAACAAGTCTTTCTGGAAGCAGATCCCCCAGCCCCCAAACCCGCCTGATGCAGCCCTGGCTGACAGCCTGCTTGCAGCATTATAAGAGACCCTGAATTAGAACCACCTCACTAAGCCACTCTGATTCTCAGAAACTGTGAGTTAACATATTTTTATTGTTTTAAGCTGCTACCTTTGGAGTAAATTTATTATATAGTGATAGATACCTGACACAAAACTAGAGGAGAAGCAGTGAGGGGTCAGTTGTAAACACCATACATCTTTGTCCCATGAGTTAAGTCAGGCTCAGCCTGTCACAGTGGTATGAAGCATTTGTAGTTGCTTATAGTATGGAAGATTGGTAACATACAATGATAGGGAGAACGAAAGCAAAATAGCGGAAGTACATTGTTTCAATAAGAATGTTCCCGCTCCATAAGTATGATTGTGGCCACAACATCATTTATCAGGACCTCAGGGTGCCCTGTTGTATGACAGAGTAACTAACGCACTTCCCACCGTTTCTGAAGGTTGATACAAAAACTCATAGTGTAACGTGGATGCCTGCCTCCAAGAATGCTGTATAAATCCAATGTGCTATTATTTTCCATTTTTAATGTGAATTGACAAGGGCCACTTTAGCCTGTTAGCACTTCCCTTCTGAAGAAGAACCTCAACATCTTTTAGTGCCCTCAGCAGCAAATGACTTATGCCAGAGCCTATTCTTCTTCTTTAGATGGAAACCCTACTGACACCTGTTATGTTTTCTATTAGATGAAGAAGGTTTTCTAGAATGTGGGTGAAAGGGAGCTTTGCCAACCGGAAGGAAATGCAGGCTGTAGTCCTTCCCCTTGGCTGCTGAAAAGAAATTGTTGGTGGTCAGCAATACAATTTTGAATGCCTGTTTTCTCGTAGAGAAAGGTTTCTGTGCCAGCTGAAATGCCAGGTTACCTTTCCGTTATTTTCAGTCCTGCAGATACGACTTCATTAGCACTGAGGCTCTGTTACAAAGGCTTTTTATACCTGCAGGTTGTCATTCTGACTTAGTTACTAATCCTGGTCACACATTAAGGGCTTTGATTAAGCAATTTGCCTTTTCTCCTTCCTCTCTTCCATCTCATTGAGAGATTACAGAGTTTGAGCATGAGGTTAAAGGATTACATCTGAATCCTGAGAGTCCCGACACTGCTCCAGCTGTCTGTCATTTCCTGGAGTGGTTACTTATCTGTCAATATTTCTTTCCTTTTTTCCCAAGTCCCAGACCTACTTGATCTTGTCCGTTTGGCTCTGCTGGTGGAGGAATAAAAGGGTCTTCCCATCATGCAACATTCTGGGATACATCATGACAGAGAAATCTCAAAGCCCAGGTCAATTATAACAGAAGATGTGCACCACCTCTGCCCCTGAATGTCTTCTGGGGCTGCAGTTGTTTTAAACTAAGTCACCTGAAAAATGCAAGGAAATGTGTGTCTGGTTCCTGCCTGCCTTTCTGCTTGTTTAGCCAGATACAAATAGCAGAAGCCTAATACTCTGTGTGTGTGGTTTGTGGTTGGGAAAAGGGAATAAAGTTGGCAGCTACCTCATTGTGCCATAATTACTTTTTAATTAGAATTCATTGAATACAGATGGATTCTTTCTGTTCTTCACCCACTGATGTTTTTAATATTCCCACATCAGATATTATGAGGCAGTAGCCAGCAGTGAATTACATAAAATAACTCTGTAGCTGGTAGTGACTTACAGAAAGTAACCAACTTAACCATTTGTCTTAGATGAAAAATGATCTTACACCTTTTTGTGGATTCTATTGCTGGTGTGTTGATATAGTGTTTGTTTACCCTCATTCCTGCAAGGAAAAAAAAATCATAGTTCTTGTATCAAATTACTATAACTGACTGGAACATTTTTATTTCAAATAATGTAGCATCATTTTTTTTCATGGTGACACTGATAAATTTGCAGGATTTCTCGTTTTTCCCCTCCTACCAATGAATAATTTCAACCTAAACGTGAATGGAATATACAATTTCATGCTGTTATAAAATATCATTGCTCATCACATTCTAATTGTAACTAAGTTTGAACCTGAATATCTATTTGCAGTATTTTGATAGAAATAAGAAGTAATTTCCATTTTTTTGCTCCAGGGTCTTTCAACATGAACTGACACATGATGCATTTTTGAAGTCACACTTAATAATTCTCTTTTCATTATAAACAACCGCACCCTTGTTGAATAGCAGACCTAAAATTAGGCTTACATAGGCCTATGTAATATACCTAAGAAACATGATTTATTCTAATGTAATAATGGCATAGATTTATAAGCTTGACTACTCCAATGCTCCTCGTTATGGTTGTAAAATATTTGTGGCCGCTGTGGGATTTTCTAGATCATTATTTTAAAAAAGGAAAAACCCATTTTGACAGATGAACTGGGGCCATTCTGAGCAAATCACAGATACTTCATATAACAAGGCCTCCAAAGAGGGGAGCATACACTTATTACTATGGCAACCTGGATCAAAACACTATTTTAGCAGAGAGTTTCCAGTTTTACAATGCAATGATGATTGTTTATAGTACCACTGAAACCGGATTCAGCAAAGGTTTAAGAAATGAGCTGACAAGAGGAAAATCATTATAGATAAACTGGGGATACTGAATGGAGTGGCATGGAATCTGCCATTATTTGATCAAATAATGAAATTTATTGCCCAGGACAATAGAAATAATGGAAGAGGATTCAGATGATGAGAAACATTCTAAAGTTTCTTCTGTTACAATCGTTTGGTATAAGATCACTGTTATCTGAAGTTCAAACTTTGAAAGCAAAGAGGCTTTTTCATTTTTTTTAAGTACATATCTCTCATTTTTCTTATTTTTCTATCTGCAAAATACCTACTTGTAACTTTAAAGTTGTGGGCTGATGCTTCTTTTCCTAACATATTCCATCTGACAGAGTGTAACACGGCACAACTCAAGAATGATGCCCATCATGGAGGGCTTTGTGCTTCCACATGTCTACATGAAGTGACAGCTGGTTGCAACACTGCTCAGTTATTTTTATATAAGTGGAATTTTTACACAGAGAAAAATTGTCTGGATCGCGAGTTGTCCATTTTGCTGAATCTGTCTCAAAATATCTAAAGACACTACTGGGTAGATAAAGAGCATTGAAGTGAAGGGCTGAATAATCACTTATTTGTTTATTTATTGTGCATCTCCTGTGTGCCAGCTGGTGTGTACAATGGGAGTGCATGCTTCTAGGTGTGCAGTGGCGGAATTTATGGTCTAGTGATGATGAAAGCCTTAGAAAAATAATTGAAGGATGCAGAAAAAGAAAATACTGGATGAGAATGGTGTTTGGATCTCTTCTAGTACTTATTAAATGGAATAGTTTTCCAGTCTTTGAAGGGAGAAAAGGAAACAACATTTACTAAATGTCTGCTTTATTCAAACTTCTGTGAGCTAGAAGCTCTACAAATAATCTCATTTAACACCCTGGGAAATTGCAGATGCTATCAAGTTTATTTTGCATATAAGTAACAGCAACTCAGAAAGTTAAATGAAATTCACAAGTATATTAAATAAATACGTAGATAGCAATTATTATGCCCACGCACAGATATTAACTCATTTAACCCTTGTACTACTGTGTAAAGCAGTACTGTTATTATTCCTATTTTACAGATAAAGATAGATAAAGCACAGAGAGGTTGAATAACTTGCTTCAGGTCACACAGCCAAGTGAGTGGCAGAAGCAAGATGTGAGCCTAGAAAGTGTGCTCCACTCTGCAGTGAAGGCGCGAGTTGCACATAATCAGCTGCTATAACCTGTTATTTAGAATCAGCAATCTAATCTGTAAGGAGTCAATGATCTTGTGCTATAAGCCAGGTCTGCTGGCCTAAAACAGGCTTAATGTTTTTCTCCACTTCTTTGCCTACACAGCTGGATACACACCATAACTACCAAATATTTTACGTGTCAAACATACACTGCTTTTGTTCTATTCACATAATCATTCCTTGCTGAGAATACACTAATGCCTCAAAATCATTTCAACAATTTCACTTAGGGTAACAAAGAGAGCATAAAATTATAATTTGGCTCTAGGTGAGTGATTAAGTCCATAAATAATTTCACAATGTCAGAAAGTCTTGAAAACCTTAAATAGCCTCATACCATGTGAGGTAAATGGTCAGGCTATAAACTAGACCCACATTTATTCAACTGAATGTATGTTGTTGTTGTTTAGTCACTAAGACATGTCTAACTTTTTGGACTGTTTGTAGCCAGCCAGGCTCCTCTGCCCATGGGATTTCCCAAGCAAGAATACTGGAGTGGGTTGTCATTTCCTTCTCCAGAAGTCTTCCCAAACCAGGGATCGAGCTCACTTCCTGCACTGGCAGGCAGATTCTTTACCACTGAGCCACCAGCTGAATGTATACATGGTTATACATTAATTTGTGATTTCAAAGAGAGAAGCATCTGTCTACACTGATGTGGAAATATGTAATGAAAGGCCATTGGTTTTTGGCTCCCAACATCTGTTTTCCCTTGCCTTGACAGTGATATCCTGAATTTCCTTTGAGGAAAGACCTTCACCCTCTCCCTCTCCATCTCTTTTCACGCTGCTGTATTGAGAATGGATCCAAGGCTGTGTGGTCTCTCCTGTGTAATGACCCTTTCTATTTGTCTTTGGGTTTGTTGATACGGAATTACACCATCATCTCATCACTATGTGGGAGTTCTAAGAATAAAGCCACCATGGAGGAAAGCAGAAGCAAGAACTGAGAAAAGGCAGAATTCTGTAACATCGTTTTAGATCCCTGATGAAGCAGCAGCTGGATTTAGATGTCTCTCTGGATCTTTCAGTTAAAGAAGCAAAGTGTCTAAGCCACTTTGAGTTAGAATTTGTGTCATTTGCAACCTAAAAACACCTAAGAATACAGGGTGACAAAACTATTCTAATAATGTCCTGTTAATCCTTTATCCTTCCTATCTTCTCTCCCACTCTTCATATCCAAAGAGTCATGAAGTCTTATCTATTTTATCTCTTGAATATTTCTCAAATCTACCTACTTCTCTCCTTCATTATCATCACCTTAGTCCGAGAAGTTGGCATGTCTTATGCAGACTATTTGGGGTAAACTTCTCTCTGGTCTCCTGGCATCGAATCTAGTCTTATTTTAATCCATTCCTCACACTCCACCTAGAGCAAATTTTCCAAAAATGTAAATCTGACTATACTGCTCCTCCATTCCACCATCCTCTCCTTCACCCAAGACCAGCAGTAGCTTCCACCTGATCCTAGGATACACATTAAAATCCTGAATACCGACTTTGGATTCCTTCACCATATTTATCAGGACACAGAAATGATGACTTAGTCTCTATTTCAGAATTAATACTTTTTGCAGCCATCCCCTTACCCAGGAGTATGAAAAATTATGTTAATCAGGAAAGTATTTAAACAGGTGAGTGCTAATTACAAAAGGATATTTTTGCACTATAGAAAATGATGGAGGCTGGATAATATATTCTAACACATAAAAATTATAAAAATCTGTCTATATTTTTGCTTCAAAGATTTAGGGACAGGCAGCATCATGCAGTGGAAAGAGAACTCGCCCATTACTTGGGATATCTGGCTTTGTTATTTATTAACTGACTGTCTTCAGACTGCTTAATATAGGGATAGATCAGAGGCTTTGGAATAAAATAGGTTTGGGTTCAAATCACAGCTCTGACAACATTAGCTGTGTGACCTTCATTTCCACCTGTAAAATGGGGAAAATGACACCTGTTTAAAGGAAAGTATATAAAGCATAAAATGCATTGCCTACCTAGAGTAAGAGTTCATTAAATGTCATTTTCATTTTCTCCTTTCTAGTTTGCATAACTTATTTAGCTTCCTTGGGCCTCAGTAGTTATGTCTGAGTCCTAATAGTTTGGGTCATTTCTGAGACTCCATTATACCAAAATTTTCCCCACAGTTTGGTAATATAAGTCAATGAATCCCCTTATTTTCCTAAGCTGTTTTGACTAGAGTTTCTGTCACTTACAACCAAAAGAGAACTATTTGTTCAAGACAAGGCTTGCCTTTGCACCTCTAAACATATTGGCTTTCTTCTCTCCAAGTGGGCTTCTCTACAAGATGAGGCCCAAGGCCACAGGCAACATGTACCTTCCTCGTTTATTCTAATTCTTCCATCAGACAGAAAATTGCTCTCTTCCCTTAGTTCCCATGGGAACAAACCTGGAGAAGAGCTCTGATTGGTTGACCTTAGGTCATGTGCCCTTCTGTGGCCAGAGGGGATGGGGCTCTAAGAGTAGAAATCCCCTTAGAATTAAGATTGGGTGCAAAGAATGTTCTATAACATAACAGAGGAACTTCCCCAAAGGAAAAGAGTTCTGGGTAGGCAATGTAATTGGTGCCTACCACACCTATACTTCTGAGAAGGCAATGGCACCCCACTCCAGTATTCTTGCCTGGAAAATCCCATGGACAGAGGAGCCTGGTGGGCTACAGTCCATGGGGTTGCTAAGAGTTGGACATGACTGAGCAACTTCACTTTCACTTTTCACTTTCCTACATTGGAGAAGGAAATGGCAACCCACTCCAGTGTTCTTGCCTGGAGAATCCCAGGGATGGGGGAGCCTGGTGGGCTGCCATCTATGGGGTTGAACAGAGTACTGAAGTGACTTAGCAGCAGCACACCTATACTTGCCTATCCACTTTTGAAGTTCATTGCAAAATAAATATATGAGATACTTGGAGATATGGTAATATAAAGTCTTATTACAGTTTAAGTTGGGACTAAATAGATGATAGATACCCAAATGTATCAACATAATATTTTCTCCTGAATGTATTTTTTCAGGCCAGAATATTGCCATCAGATAATATTTTTACTATTCCATTGTCCTCATAGAAAAGCTCTCTATCATAGCAGAAATTTAGGAATTACTCCAACACTCAAATCAACCAAAGAGAAATTCTCTTGTTGATCACACATAGACTCTGCTTAATGCCAGATTTCCTTTCCCACTCAGTTCATGTTCTCATCCCTCATTTTTTAGGGTATGAAGGAAACTTCAATGACCTTGCATTTCCAAGGTCACCAAATAGCAGCCACTCTCTTTGAGAACAAATCAAGGAGCACAGATGACTCACCCTGGGTTGTACAATACACTATTGCCACCCCTACCCACCAAATAGCATCAAATTAGACTGAAAGAAAGCGGCAAAATTCATTCTTCACTCAACAAATATCTAAGGAACACTTATTTACTTAGATAAATATGGGAATGTGCAGAGAGGAGATACATAGTCCTTGTCCCTTAAGTGGCTCACAGTCTGCTGGAGAACACTAACAAATAAGCATACAGTTCAAATTCAATGTAACTGTCACAGTGATAGACCAGTGAAATACTGCAGAAGCTTGCAGAGGGCTTATTCTGCTTGGACTGCCATAACAACTAGCATAAAAGGATTAAAGTCTGAGAAATTTATTCTCTTAGAGTTTTGGAAACTGGAAAGTCCAAGGTGAAGGTGCTGACCAAATTCAGTTCCTGGTGAAGCCTCTCTTCCTGGCTTGAGATGGCTGCAGCTGCCATCTTGCCAGGTCCTCACATGGCGGAGAGACAGTGCTCTCTGGTGCCTCTTCCTGGAAGGTCACTAATCCTTTTCTTATAAGGCCCCTGCCTCATAACCTCATCTGACCCTGATTATTTCCCAAAGGCCCCATCTCCAAATACCATCACAGTAGGTTCGGGCTTCCACATATGAATTTGGAGGGGACATAATTCGGTCCAGAGCAGGCAGCAATCCTTCTACATCTCCTATATGAGGGATGGCCTAGGATTACATCTAATAAGCATATTATGATAGAAGCATAGGGCCAACCATTGCTAAAAAGCTATTCAAGGTTCTGCTTCCAGGTGTGTGAGCTGGAATTAAACCATTAAGGTTGACTGTCATCGATTTATGTGTTTAACATTATTTTTCATGTAAGTAAATTATTTTAAGTAAGAAGTACATTTTAAAATCTGCACATTTAGCTGGTGGCAAGACTCAATATACTCATGGTCAAGGTAGTAATAATTTTACTCCTTGTAAATTACCAACATTGAAATGGCAACCCACTCCAGTATTCTTGCCTGCCTGGAAAATTCAGTGGACAGAGGAGCCTGGTGAGCTACAGTCCATGGGGTCACAAAGAGCTGGACACAGCTGAGCAACTGAACATGCAGCTGAATGCTTAACATGTGCCAGGGACCATGTGAGATGTTCTATGTATTTTAATGCATTTGTTCCACAGAATGTGAGATAAAGATGCCCCCATTTTAAAAAATGTATTTATTTTATTTTTGGCTGTTCCGGTTCTTTGCTGTTGTGTGTGGGCTTTCTCCAGGGCAGAGAGTGGGGCCTGCTCTCTAGTTGCAGTGTGTTGCTTCTCTTTGCTGAGGTTCCTCTTGTTTGGGAGCACGAGCTCTAGAGCGTGAGCTCAGTAGCTGTGGTGCATGGGCTTAGTTGCCCCATGGCATGTGGAATCCTCCCAGACCAGGGATCGAACCCATATCCCCTGCATAGGCAGGCAGATTCTTAACCACTGGACCAGATTCTCAGGGAAGCCTGAGAATCCCCATTTTATGGCTGAAGGAACTGAGTCTTACACTGAGGGACATAGCTGATGAGCAAGAGTTTTCACACAACGGGCCTGCCTCTGAGATGTCTATTTCAGACAATCGGCTCTACTGCCAGTGCCTCCCTCACTGGATGACAAATTTTTTTCCATCCCTTAACTGGGTGTCAAGCCAAAAACACAATCCTGGATCCTGTTGCCAGGTCTGTGAGCTCAGATTTTCTATGCCAAGTGGTAAATCTCTGGTCATGTTACCTCTGGTCTATTGTATACTATCCTGATGCTGACTGCAGTGGGGCTGTCAGCATGCCAGGAAACATTTAGCAGGGGGAAAGGAAGAGAAAAAAGTACAGTGCATGTGTGTTGTCAGTTATTTAAAATAGGCCAATTACCTAAAACTGTAAACGCATACTCGTTTAAATACCTACGAATCACTTTAACAAATTTAGTAACAAATTTCTCACTGCATGCTCTGTGCTGTATTAAATGCAGCTTGTTTGGGAAATGTGTGGTTGACTAACTGTGGGTTATGTTAGCAGTCCTTTCTCTCTCCTACCCATGGATTCATAAGTTCTGCAAAGAGACAAAAGCAGTTAAGTTTGTGCTTAACCCAAAGGCTGCTATTTTGTGAAGATTGAAAAGAAACCAACTAATTTCCCAACTCCTCTTTTCACCATGTTTTTGGCGTGGCATTTTTGTTTGTGGCTTTTGACCCTGAGTGACCTATGGGAGCCCCGTAGGTGCAGCTGGGAAATTGTCACCAAATCCTTAGGAACTGTGATGTCATAGGTCAGGAGAGGGGTCAGACAGCAGGCCACAGTGACCTTCAGCATCTAGCAGCCAGCTGTGAAGATGAATGGAGGACCATGTGTCGAGGACCATGCAGAGGTCATGGAGAAAGTGGCCAGCCTATAGCAGATAGGTTGTTGTAGCCTGAGTAGAGCTGGTAAGTAGGAAGGAGGAGCTTCAAAATAATTATGCTATGTTCTTTCTAGAGCAATTATTCCATTGGGGGTTAATTGCTAGAGTGTGAACCCAGGCACTATCTAATTAGAAATAAGCCTGTACTCGGGAACGATTACCCAGCTAATTGGCCTAGTGCAGTATAGCTCTGAAGACTGGGTAGTAAGCAACAATGGTGAAAAACAGTGTCTTTCCAAGTCTGGATGTTTCAAAGAAAGGGCACAGGGAGTCAGCACTGGAATGGACCTTAGGGATCATTTGGGCCTTGGGCTTATTTTGCAAATAAGGCCCATGCTCACAGAAGGTTATTGGCAGAGCAGCACTTGAATGTAGTTCCTTCCTGTCTCTCAGGCCACTATTCCGCAGCTGATACCCACACTGTGTTTGACTGACAGCATCCAAATAATTGGAAAGACTGGCACAAACTGGAAACTGGAAGCCAGGCCTTAACCACGAGGAGGGTTCTGGGCAGGGAGGGCTACTGGTGTGATGCTGTACCACCAGACACTGGATTCCAACTTCTCTGGAAGACACATCAACCAGGAGGGACCCTCAAGTCTTCTTAGTATTTCCAGTTTCTCATTTATTTGAACGAAACCATTCATGCTCTGAACATTCACTGATCCTCTGTTATGTGCCAGGCACTAGGCTAGACCTAGACAAAGAAACATAACACAGATATAGTCCCCACTCTTATCTGTAGAAGCAAGAGTTACCCCAGAAGCCTCTAGTACACCTGGCTTCCATGACTTGTGGTGAAAAGTAATAGATCATCTGGACTATTTTCAGGCAAGAGCATCTTTCTTTCATCCATATGATCTCTACTACTTGGGATCTTTAACAAAACCCTTTGTAGGGAAAAACAGGTGCCCTTGTAGCCACCTACAGAGTTAGGGATCATTTAAATTCAGGAAAAACAAATCTTCCGCCTCTGCATACATTTCCTTATAGTTTCAAAATACATTCAATAGTATCTTTCTACAGTATATGTATTTTATTTCAGCTTGATTGAATGAAGAGTAAGCAGATTCAAAGCTGTGATAGGACCTTTTAAGTCCCTTAACCATTTTGGGACAACCTCTTCTTTATTGGAAAAAAAAAGATGTTTCAGAGAATTTCTTCATCTTTTTCTATGGAAACTAAATAGTTATAACTGGACTTTTCTCCTAGGAATTAAACCTTACTAGCAACTGCATGCATATTAAAAAGCAGTGTCAAAATGTGTCTGCTTGGAGGTAGAGTAAGGGAAAAGGCGTGGAGGGACTCTAGAGGTGCTGAACAATGGAGTGTGAAGTTAGAGTTAGTTAGCTTTGAAAAAAGCTACTTGCTCTGCATGATAAAACAGAGACCAAAAGGTAGCCTTCAGATGCTGGTTCGTGCAACAATCCATTATACCTTTCTTCATCCAACAAATATTTCTTGAGTCCTGAAATGTACCAGGTCCTCTGCTAGATGCTGAATGAAGAACATGATGAAGCAGCTGCAGTCTCTGATTTCATGACATGGAAGGTATGGTGGGGAGGAAAGCGTCAGGACACACACGGACTGGGTAACCTAAGCTTCGTTATGTTGCAGGAACGGATAACCTCCAAGCCCTTCACTACAGTGAAGGTTTATTTCTTGCTCATGTTAGGTCCATTGCAGCTCCATATCCCGCCCTCTCCATTTTAGACCAAGGCTAACAAAACAGCTTCTGTTTGAGAAATGCCTCCTTGTCAGAGAGGAGAAGTGGGACGGCCGAGTCACACAGCAGCTCCGGCATTTTTTTCTCAGAGTACATTTCCTGCCCAAAGCAAGCCATGTGGCCAAACTTGAGGTCAATGGTGTGGGGAATTTTAATTCCCCCAGCAGAGAGGGGCCTGGGAGAAAGGACAGCAAATATTTTTGAACAACTAATATAAATATGTACCAAACTTACCAACATTTTATGTTGATAAGTGATAAGGAAAGCTATGGGGAAAAGAAAGAATAGAGGGCTGTGATGGGGAACAACAGAGAGTGACATAGACAGTGGTGATGCTGCAGCCCTGGAAAGGTTTTCCTGGAGTGACATCTCAGCTCAAACCCAAAAGATGAAAAGGAGGCTATTCAGGAGAAGGGTATAACAGAACAGCCAAAGTCCTGAGGCAGGGAAGAGCTTGGCAGGCTCAGAATGATGGAGAGAGGTGGTACCATGTGATGGTCAGGGGTGAGGGACTTGGGATTGGACATCCTGGACTTAAATCCTAGGTCAGCCCCTTACTAACCGTATCTTTCTTGCTTCTCTGTGCCTCAGTTTCCTCTTGGGTAACACAGGGATAACACTTTTGACCTCACTGAGTTGTTGTGAGGATTATGTGTGCTTGGCTCAGAATACTTGCTACTAATGGAAAGGAGACCCAGTAGCTGGGATGCGGTGAGCCCAACAAGAGTAAAAGAAATGAGGCTAAGGGTGGTCTCATCTGCTAAGACTTTAAAAGTCATGGTAGGACTCTGGATCTTAACCTTGAATATGACGTGTTTTAATCAGGGAAGTAATTTAGGTCAGCTTAGATTTTATAAAAGTCTCCTGTCATATTCCGGGGAGTAAGATATTCTCCCTCTAGACAATAATGCACTTTTGAAACAAAATAAAAGGTAGACCTTAGAGAGATCCTGAAAAAGGAAGGATGGAAGGAGGAAGCAGAGGGTGGGGAGAGGAAAAGAAATGAATTTCAGACCAGGAAAAATAATTTTGAGGGGAGGAGAGATTGGGGGAGAAACTGTCGCCTCCCAGTTGCTGGGAGGGGAGGTACCATTTTAACAAGCATGGGGAGAATACAGAAGGGAGGCCAGGGCTGTTCTTATCGAGGGGTCAGCAGTCGAGCAATGAACGACAGGCTGTCGAATGGGCTGAGCGGCAGCCTGGCTCAAGGTGGGGGCTCTGGAGCAGTGAGTGTGGGTGGAGCACTGCGCTCTGATGATGCGAGGATGCAAATTGCTTTTTGGAGTAAGGAGAATCTTATGGAAAGTAGCCCAGTCCTTGGGCTTCCTCTAAATTGGCGCCTCCTCACCTTTTGTCCTCCCTTGCCTCCTCCACCTGGGAGTCCCAGGGGCTCTGGGACACAGGGTGAAGGGCTGGACCAGGCTCCGGGTAGCCTAGTATTGTGCGATGCTTTGGGGGAGATGGCCTCACTTCATCAGCTGGATGACAAAACACTGTTAATGGCACCAATAAAGAAGTGTGAATGTAATTTTCTCCTCCTGGTTATTCCCTCAGTATTTGGCATCTTATTTAACAGATCAACTGGCCATTCACGACATCCTGTCTGAAGCCAAGTCTTTTAGTGGTGGAAATTTCCTCAAAGGCAGTGTAGCTCAGATCACAGGCTCATCAGTCGGAAATAGGCCATATACATCTGGAGCACGTCAGAGAGACCACAGGAGAAAGTGATCAAGTTCACTTCAAGTTCTGAAAGCTTTCGGGGAGGGCAGTTACAGCCTTTGAAGTCCCGGTGCTTTGGAGGAAAAAGAAGCTAGGGAGAAAATGTAGAACCTTACTTCTAATGCCACATTAAAATATATATGTATATTGAGTTGCCGGAGATGTAAAGCTGAGAATATATGTGATCAGCATAAAGGCAAAATTTTGGAGCTCTGGAGCGAGCGGGTCTGGCTATGATTTTAGCTACTATTTATTGAAGGATTACTCTGAACCAGGCACTGTTTGGACACTTTGCTGTATTAGTTCCCTTAATTCTCACAACTAGCATAGAAAGTAGGTGTATTGTCACTCCATTGTATAGGTGACAAAACTAAAATTCATTCATACACCCAGGATGACACAGTTTATAAACTTGGGCAATCTGGCTTCAACATCTGATCATGTCACCATCACACTCATGGCCCATTGGGATACAAAATGTTGAAGAGACACAAGTCAGATCAGGGTATTCACATCTGACTCTACCCGCTAAATGCTAAGGAGTGGGAAGGTATTTATACATGACCTTATACAGCCACAGACATTTTCAGGAGGGAAAACCAAAAAGCTCTCATCTTTGCAAAGCAGCACTGAGTAGGGACCATGCAGGCAGACTTGCCATCCCTGTCCAGTTGTAATTTTTTATCATGACCACGTTTTTCCACTGTGATTAAACATTTGGGGCTCTTTTTAAAGAAAGATTAATTTTTTCTTGTACATTTGCTAAGCCATAAATAACTGGAGGTTGTTGATTAATTTTCAATAGGAAAAAAACCCAGACTTGAAAAGATATGCTGATGCATCGTTTCCATGTGTGCTCAATTTTAAACAACCAAGATGGAGACTGCAATTCCCTAAGCAGAGTATTATGGCTTTGAAGTTTCAGGGTTGTCTGTTCATTAATTTCTCAGGGAGCAGGAGAAAGAAGATATTCAAGCATAAGTTCACAAAGCTTTAGGATATTTCCTCCTTTGCTTTTTCTTCTATTCTGTATCCAATCCTTGGCTCCAGCCTTATGGTACAATGACTTTATTTTATTTTTTAATTTGAGATCATTTGAAGCTAATGTAGGGGCAAATCTAATAAAAAGAATTATATTTGACAGTTCTATGAGTAATGATAAAACACAACGATGCACATATGACCAAATATCCTGAAAAACAAATCCATCCAGAACGGCTTTCTAAAAATGCCAGGAAAAGCAATATGAAAATGGACTTTGTAAAAACGTATTGCCATACATGTTGCCAAGTATAATTTCACGCAGGGCACCAATGAGTCTCTTTTTGCCCACGTCTTCCTTTTACCTTGGAGATCAATCCCCTCCTCCCCACTTGTGACGGACTAGATGGAGACCAGAGCAATTAGCCAGCTTAATTTGACAGTTATTTTAAAAATTGGCTGTTAAATTATGAGACAGTTCTGACTAGGCATGTGGTTACTTCACAAGGGAATTTCTCCCAAGTGTTTATTTGTCTATGTGAATTCCTGCTGTGAAACTAGTTGAGTTGGGCCCGATAATAAGTCAGATTTGTTTGTGTGAAGAAGACTGCTGCTAGATTTGGATCATCCTAAACCAAAGTGTGAGTTAAATGCACAAATTACCACCTAATTGTTCTAATCTGAATACAACTGACAAATTCAGCCCCTTTGTTCCTAATTAGGAAGCCAGATCCATCGACAGTCCCAAATATTACTATGAATTCTTGAAACTAAACAAAGTGTTTTAAAATTTATATTCCCCAACCTACATACTCATTCATAGCCACAGATATTTACTGATTTATAGTCATAAATATTCCTATAATGTGGAAGACCCAGTTACAGGGTATTCAAGAATGACTAAGATGTCATAGTCATTCCATGACTGGCCTGTTGCTGAGTTCCATGCAGATTCTGTGAAAAGTAAGGAACATACATATTTTTTGACGTATTGTAGAGAGGGCTGAAGCGTTCAAGAGGACTGGTTCTGGATGACCCTTAGATTCTCTTGCAAGCTGGATTTTAAGGTACTTACCACCTGATGGACAGAGCAGTGGGGGCTCTGGAAATGCTCAGATCTGTACATGGCCCCAGGGACCACCCCCTTCCACCCCGCACAGGCCAAGAAATGCCTCCTGAGGTCTCAGCCAAGGTCAGAACCTTTGTAGAAATGCCCATTCCCTTCCAAGTGTTCATTTACTGAAAGCATGATAAGAATCCCTTCTATTCGCACACTGCTTCAGAGTTTGTCAGGCATTTGTCACAAACATCATCTCAAATAATTCCTTTACTCTAACGGGATGGGACAAGTGTCCTTATCCTTCTCTTACAATGAGGAAACTAAGGCTCAGAGACTAAACGAATCCTCTAAGATCCCATAGTGGCAGAGCCAGAATTCCTACAAATAAAGCCTAAGAAACAGGTTAGGGGTGTGGGATTCCAGGAGACAAGGCGCTTCCAGACGTCAGAGTGGTCCTCCTTGACTAGGAAAGCCATCCTCCTATATCAGAATGCCTTTCACGGGGAGGCAGGTGCTGGCGAGAGTAAGGAGAGAGTAGGGCGAGAGTAAGGTGGACTTAGCTGCCACCCCCATGCCAAATCACCCCTGGGGTTCGAGGGTGAAGGGAAATCCAGGTATTCTCTATCAGGTCGCATACCCTTTGCCCTTCCCCATACCAGGCTGCCCACAGGAGAACATGTCCCAGAGACCATGCTGCCCGCTCCCTTCTCCCAGCTCATGTTCCTGGGCCCATGTGAGTAGCAGGCACCCAGGCAGTGCCTAACTGTGTGTGAGTGCCCAGGTAAGAGTGCACACCCATCTACCCAGGCATCAGACACTGCTGTTGCCCCAAGGGAAGGGGGATGAGTAGACAAGCCCCTGCCCTCCTCCATTTGGGGACGCCTCTCTCTCTGAGTTGCAGTGGCAGCACTCTGAGCTAGAAGGGGAGCCGACTGGCTCCAGCAGCTCATAGGCGAGTGCCCCTACCTCTCTGACAACTATGGGGATAATTCAAAGAGAAAGAGTAAAAACTAACCCCAAGGTAGGGAAAGTGAGGGCATTTCATATCACGAGAGGTCTGTGTATTTTCTGCAATGTGACAAACTTCATGTCTCCACCTCACTCACGTGATCTCAGAAGGACCAAGCCCTGCTTCCTGAAGGGGCTTTGCCTGGGAGCTCACACGGGAGCCTCTTCTTTCATCATGTCACAAGATGGCACGCCGCAGTGTGTCCCACTGTATCTTGCAGAAAGCTGATATTCCAATGATGTTATTAAAAAGTGGCACCTTTTGCTGCACTGCGAGAAAATCTTTCCGATGGGGGCAAGGAGACTGCGATACCTTTTCCCCAAGGAGCTTGCTTCAGCCACAGCATTTGATATATGGTGACATCTCCCCACACCCCGATGCACACACGCACACATGCACACACACACACCACAAACACATGTCCTAGCTGAGATGGATAAGAAAGTTGAGGGACTTGTTCAAGGTCACACAGAGGCATAAAGAGGTCAAGTCATTCATGTGGGGGCATAAAGCATTCGGCCCAATGCTTTTTTGGCTCTTGGTCCTTCTCCCTGACCTCTGCTCATCACCACCTCACCTCCTTTTCAGCTGAATAAATGTGTAATGCACACAAGAAATGGCATTGTAATTCAGTGTATCACTTATGAACAGCGGCTTTTAGCTAACAAGAATACTGTTAACTTGTAGTCCCTATGGGGATTTCCCAATTCAGGGTAGTGTGTTTTTATTTTTGCTTTCTTGGAACTCAAATCCATATCCAGCTTAGCTTAATGTCCAAGTCTGTGTGCCAAGAAGAGCCTTGTCTGAAGGAGCAAGAGTTCCTCATTTAGCCCAGTGACCCTCCTGGCCGCCACCGACCCGCCCAACCTCAAGGTGGTTGCTTAGCTGCTCCGAGGGAGGCTGTTACTTGGAAAGCAGAATGAAAATGATAAAACCTTACCTGCCAACTTCACAAGGATATTTTGAGAAACAAATAAGATTACAAATTTTAAAAGTTTTGAAATGGCTAGGAGAAAGAGGGACTTTTTCTGGTGTGTGTGTGTGTGTGTGTGTGTGTGTGTGTGTTAGTCATTCAGTCCTGTCTCTTTGTGACCCTATGGATTGTAACCCACCAGGATCCTCTGTCTGTGGAATTTTCCAGGCAAGAATACAGGAGTGAGTTGCCCTTCCTTTCTCCAGGGCATCTTCCCAACCCAGGGATCGAACCCAAGTCTCCTGAATTGTGAAGAGATTATGAAATAGCAGAAAGCTGGCAGGCTGGGAGTTAGGTAATTCTGGGTTCGAATTTGGCTTCAATTGTGTGCTCTTGGGAATGCTCTTTTCTTTCTGTGTGTGATATGGGAGTTGTGGGGAGAATTAAATGGGAGTCTGAGGAATGCTTCTAGCAGAGCCACTGGTTTGAGAATGGTGGTGATGGGGTATTGGTTCCTTGCTTCTCTGTACCCTCTGCCCATGCATGCACGCCTCTGGGTGCTCTAGTGAGTTTCTAGACTTATTAGTGCAATTGTGCGGTAGTTTGAGCATTCTTAGGCATTGCCTTTCTTTGGGATTAGAATGAAAACTGACCTTTTTCAGTCCTGTGGCCACTGCTGAGTTTTTCACATTTGCTGGCCTATTGAGTGCAGCACTTTCACAGCATCATCTGTTAGGATTTGAAATAGCTCAGCTGGAATTCTATCACTTCCACTAGCTTTGTTGGTAGTGATGCTTCTTAAGGCCCACTTGACTTCACATTCTAGGAAGTCTGACTCTAGGCGAGTGATCACACCATTGTGGTGATCTGGGTCATTAAGATATTTTTGTATAGTTCTTCTGTATATTCTTGGCACCTCTTTTTAACATCTTCTGCTTCTGTTAAATCCATACTGTTTCTGTCCTTTATTGTGCCCATCTTTGCACTAAATGTTTCCTTGGTTCTCTAACTTCCTTGAAGAGACCTCTAGTCTTTCACAATCTATTGTTTTCATCTATTTCTCTGCATATGCTACTGGAGAAGCATGGAGGAATAGCTCTAGGAGGAATGAAAAGGGTGAGCCAAAGCAGAAACAATACCCAGTTGTGGATATGTCTAGTGGTGAAAATAAAGTCCAATACTGTAAGAACAGTATTGTATAGGAACCTGGAATGTCAAGTCCATGAACCAAGGCAAGTTGGAAGTGGTCATATAGGAGATGACAAGAGTGAATATCAACATTTTAGGAATCAGTGAACTAAAATGGACCAGAATGGGTGAATTTAATTAAGATGACCATTATATCTACTACTGTGGGCAAGAATCCCTTAGAAGAAATGGAGTAGCCTGCATAGTCCACAGAAGAGTCTGAAATGCAGTACTTGGGTGCAATCTCAAAAACAACAGAATGATCTCGGTTCATTCCCAAGGCAAACCATTCAATATCACAGTAATCCAAGCCTATGCCCCAGCCACTAATGCAAAAAAGCTGAAGTTGACCAGTTCTATGAAGACCCACAAGACCTTCTAGAACTAACACCAAACAAAGATGTCCTTTTCATCATAGGGAACTGGAATGCAAAAGTAAGAAGTCAAAAGATACCTGGAGTAACAGGAAAGTCTGGCCTTGAAGTACAAAATGAAGCAGGGCAAAGGCTAACAGAGTTTTGCCAAGAGAACACACTGGTCATAGCAAACACCCTCTTCCAACAACACAAGAGGTGACATCCCATGGACATCACCAGACGGTCACCAGATTGATTACATTATTTACAGCCGAAGATGGAAAAACTCTATAGAGTCAGCAAAAACAAGACCGGGAACTGACTGTGGCTCAGATCATGAACTCACTGCAAAATTTAGACTTAATTAAAGAAAGTGGGGAAAATCACTAGGCCACTCAGGTATGACCTAAATCAAATTCCTTATGATTATACACTGGAAGTGACAAATAGATTCATGGAATTAGATCTGAAAGAGTGCCTAAAGAACTATGGACAGAGGTTTATAACATTGTACAGGAGGCAGTGATCATAAGTAAGTGAAAGTGAAGTCACTCAGTCATGTCCGACTCTTTGCAACCCCATGGACGGCTCCTCTGTCCATGGGATTTTCCAGGCAATAGTGGAGTAGATGGCCATTTCCTTCTCCAGCGGATCTCCCCAACCCAGGGATCGAACCTGGGTCTCCTGCATTGTAGACAGACACTTTACCATCTGAGCCACCAGGGAAGTCTGTGATCATAACTATCCCCAAGAAAAAGAAATGCAAAAAGCAAAATGGTTGTCTGAGGAGGTCTTACAAAGAGCTGAGGAAAGAAGTGAAAGCAAAGGAGAAAAGGAAGGATATACCCTGAATATCTCTGATATTCAGTATATACTCTGAATATCTCAGTATATATATACTGATCTACCCAGTATATATATACATATACTGATCTCTGATATACTCTGCATCTCAGCGCAGAGTTCCAAAGAATAGCAAGCAGAGGTAAGAAGGAGTAATACTGGCCAAAAATTCACATACTCAAAGAGTGTTTGGCAATGCAGGAAGATAGCTGTGCCAGTAAATGATAGTGCTACTGACAATCATGATGATGGTCATTTTAAACCCTGAGGGTATATGATGTCCTAGGAATCATGCTAAGAGCTTTACATGAAGATCTCATTTAATTCTTAACAGATCCCATTGAGGTACTATTATCCTCTGCAGCTGAGGAAACTGACATATAGTGAAGTGAAGTTTGTTTACAATCACCCAGCTGGTAAGCAGAGAAGCCAAGGTTAAAATCTAAGCCAGCTCCTGTGCTCTGCCTAGGGATCTTCTTTCACTAAAATTTGTGTGTGTGCATGCTAAGTCGCTTTAGTCATGTCCAACTCTTTGCAACCCATGGACTATAGTCCGCCAGACTCCTCTGTCTGTGGGATTCTCCATGCAAGAATACTGGAATGGGTTTCTACGCCCTCCTCCAGGGGATCTTCCTGACCCAGGGATTGAATCTGCATCTCTAATGCCACTAAAATTTACTGCCGGTGATATCCCTTCAACACACTAGACTTTCTTTCCTTTTTTGATTCCTGGTTCATTTGACTAAACTATAGCTTGTGCTTTATTGCCTGCAAAGAAAAATGGAGAGGAGAGGACCTCTTTTAACTGTCAGTTTGATTCACGAGTATTTGGCTGAACTACTTTTTGGTCATGTAGTCAATTACGAATTTGACAGAAATGTCCAAATTGTCACAGTTTTAATTGTGTTGGCAAAGACAGCGTGATGATTCAGAAAAGGGTTGTCATGGTCAGGAAGGAATGGGAATGGGGAAAAAAAAAAAAAAAAAAACTCATGCTTTTTACCTTTTCAGAAATCTCCCCTGACTTTCTATATAAAATAGTACCTGCCTCCCTCACACTTGGTCCCCTACCCTGTCTTAATTTTCTTCATCACACCTATCACCACCCATGGGAAGTTACACTCTTTGCTTTGTGTGCTGTTGTTCCCCTTGAGAAGATGGGCTCCCTTGGATCAGGAGCTCAGTTCTGTTCGCTGCTCCATCCCTAATGTCTAGAACAGTGTCTGGCATATAGAAGATGCTCAGTAACTGCTTATTGAATTAATATACTGAATTGTTTTGAAGAAACATATAAACACCTAGAGTAATTCATCTCTTTATGGATTGGATTGTGAAATAATTGAGACAAAGTTTCTTTGTGCTCTCTGTATTTCCTGGGTGCCTGATGAACTAGGGTTTCTTTGCGCATAACCTTCAAACCCAACTTCACTCTGAGTTTCCTCACACTCTGGTTTGTCTCAACTTGTGCAGTGCCCCATGATACCCACGATCTGACATTTAGATTATTTCTTGCAAATAATTTGAAGCCGTATCACATATCATGGGGTGACATGACTTCCCCCAGAGCAGCTGAAATGTGGGAGATACAAGCAGAAAATGCTCATTTGATCAGCTACATGTTCCCTACTCCTTGAGATGTCCTATCACGTGCCCTGGAACTAGTCAAAGGTTTACTTCTCACTTGTCGGCAGAGGGCCAGCTGAAGACAGGACTGGTATTCACACATTCCTCCAATGGAAGACACTGCTTTAGGTTAAGTTAAGGGTTATACATGCTTTCCTGAGGAGCTGAAAATAAGAATTTTCCTGCCCAAAGTGACATCTCCCCATAAATGAATTGGTGATGTTAATCTGAAGGCTCACTAATGAGATACAAATATAAAATAACTGAAGCTTCTCTACTGGTTACTGTAGCAAAACCACTTGGACCTAATTATAGAGTCTTATTAAAACAACTTGAAAATCTTAGAAACCTAACTAGTCAGATAGTCAATTAAATAGGAAGATACAATGGAATATGTAATGTGCTTTTTTTCCCCAAAGTTGAATAAATCCCACATTCCTATGCTTTGGTCACTATAGATAACAGCTCTTCTAAAATCCAGTTTGTGCCTCTTCAGATCTAATGGTAAATAGAGGACAGTTATCTTCAAAATACAAGACCAAAAAAAAACCCATTAAAATATCACTTTTCTATATTTCTCCCATCATTACCTTCTCTTTTCTCTCCCAACACTGGATATTTTTTAATTGAAACTGAAACAAATCATGACACTGTAGTATTTCTAGAATGAATAGACCCTTTTGGATTAATAATTTTTCCATCATCCCACCTAAAATTTCTTAACTTGGCAAGCAGGCATACCAGTACAAAAGAGAAAGGCTCATGTCTTGGCCTGGATCAAAACCTCTAAACTAAGAAAATAGGCAATTTTGTCTTAGATCAATCAATCAGTAACTATTTTCACAGAATCCAATACCAAGCTAAGTGCTGCTGAAGACCCAGAGGAGGTATGAGGCAGGGGCTCTGCTTTTCGTCCATTCCAGTGACTAGTAGTCACCTTTCCTGAGCTAAGCTGGATAGTACTAACAAGACTATTAGTTAAAAGCTCCTGGAACTGAAGAACAGTGACCCAAAAGAGACTTAACAAGGACACACACAAAAAAATGAAAAGAAGTTCTTGCAAATTGTAATTCATGGTTGCCTGGTACTTCCTTAAAAATACCCATAAGCAAAAATCCTTCAAGCCTCGGTGAGGTTGTATGGTTTTCCACTTCCCCGTCAGCTTGGATAGTCAGGGTCCCGCAGAGGGTAGCAGGAGGAGCAGCCACAGAAATAAACAGAAGCCTTTCCTATCACGTGGCAAGTAAGTGTTGCCTCTCTTGAGCATCCCAGGTAACTGGGGCAGCCCCCTGACAATGGATGAAATGATATCGCATCCAGTCAGAGAACAACCCAGCAGAAACAGCGAGATGACACATAGACCCATAATCTCAGCTTCTAATATGAAGCCACAATACGCAAGCACACTGTACTTCGGCAGCCACTCTAGAGAAGAAAAAGAGTGAGATGTGTGAGAAAGCCACAGTTACATTACTATTAGCCCCTACAGTGTGCTTCCATCCTACCTGGATGAAGACTGTATATACACATATACACACACACATAGATACACAGACATGTGTAGGGGTAGAGACTGTCACAGCTAAATTTTTTACTAGTGTAATGAGGAAAGAGACCATCAGAAGGAGCTCCCTGGGCTAATTTCCCAGCCTGCAGCCACTTCAATGTTCCCACTAGGAGAGTGAGAAGGAGTGAGAGCAAAATATGATAAATAATGACTGGCTCTGCTGGTCAGGAGAAATTATCACTATGCTTGAGGGATCTAAGCATATGTTCGTCTAGGAAACTTACTGAGGGTACAGGCTGAGGAAAGAGAGGAAAGAAAACCCAGAATGGTTTGGACATATCTCTAGGACATATTCATTTAAGTTAAAAGAAAAAATTTAAAGCACAAATTAGAAATGAGTAAACCTAAAAGTTGCCAAACATTTTAGTTCCCCCAAATTTAAATTGCTTTTTAACTTGTGGCTTATATGGTGTGGGAGGGGGTGAGGCAGAGCAAGCTATTTCACATTTCCTATAGGCATCTGCTCCAACACAGTATGTTTAGGTTATGTTTGCTTCTATGTCTTAGCACAGCAAAAGACCAAGATTCCTTATTCTGTGCTCACCTACAGAGATCTTTTCTGTGTAGCAGGAAAATAGGACCTAGAAAATTCAGGGGAATGCAAAGGAAAAATATTACCAAAGCTCAGAAAATTGGTTTTGCCCATGTTTCAGGGCTAAAATTTACTTTGATGTGTCACAAGCAAATAAGTCAGCATCAAGCCAGGGTGGGCTTAAATGTTCATAGGATAGAGAATGGGTAGGCATTATTTATCTTATATGACTTTCCTAGGAAATGAAGGGAACATATCTATCAGTTGAAGAGTTTTGTTGTTTTTTTTAAACCTAGTTGATAGTCTCTGCCCAGTGTGTGACCATGCATCTTATATATAAAAAGACTCTGACAGACCAGTAATATATTCTTCAGGAGCCAGAGGAGTAATAGGATCTGGGTTTTCATTCCTGCCTGAAACAACTAAAACAAACAAACAAGAGAAACAAAACAATACAAGAAAAGTATATAAGATGACAAAGTTTTGGACATCAAGCAATGAAGGTAGGAAACAAATAAGGTGAGCCCTATGACTGATCCAAACTAGAATGTGGAAGGGTTTCCAGGCTACAGTGCATGGAGAGGGCTGTATCTCAGATGGAACTTGCTGGTCTCCTTGAGATGAAGACACAAAGCTGGAAGTCCAGGGAGGTCAAGGCAGCTAACTGCTTGCAGGACACAGTACCAAAGAGAAGAGAGCTGTGCAGAGAGAAAGCCCAGGAGATCTTAGGCACTCTCTCTTGAGTCTTCAGAGGCATATGTGTCAGGAAACTGCCAAGAAAAAGCCAATAAAAACTACCAAAAGATATACTACATGTAGTCCATACAAGTGAAGGAATAGTGCCTGTCATGAGCAACCAGAAAGGAAAGCCTCATAATTTGGGGTACTGGATAGAATAATTGGAAGAGCTTTGATTCAATAGTGGGAAAAAAATTAACCCTAGGCTGATCCCCACCCCTCCCCCACAATAGCACTTAAAAGTGAGACATGAAAGGATCAAAATGTCTCCAAGTGACTTAACCACATCCTACAAAAAGTTCAAGAGATTTATAGGAATACAAAATATCCAGAACCCAACAGGATACAATTCACAATGTCTGACATCCCATCAAAACATACAAAAAGTCTCATATCAAACTTCCAGTGATTAAAAATGATACTATGTCTAACATGAAACATATATTTGTTGGGATTAGCAATGGATTAGACACTGCATAAAATTAAGGGACTTGAAGGCATATCAATAGAAACTGTCCAAAATGAAATAGAAAAGAGACTAAAATATATAAACAGCATCAGTGAACTGCAGTACCAGTCCCATTTTATTTGTGTCTCTAAAGGACAAGAAGAGAAGAGGGATACAAATGAAAGAGATTGACGACAAATTCCAAATTTAATAAAAACTATAAAGCCACAGTTCCAAGAAGCCCACTGAATCCCAAGCACAAGACACATAAAAAAACCATATGAAGGTACATTGTAATCAAACTGCTTAAAACAAATGACAAAGAGAAAAACCTTAAAACAATCAAAGAAAAAAGATAGCATATATGGAGGGACAAAGATAACAATGAGTAGGGTGAAAAGCCCTTGAAGAGCTCTTTTGTGTCTCATAAAAAGTCCTGCCAACAACTTTTTCTGAATTTATTAATTTCATATTTCTAATGTTCTCTACAAGGTAGACTGCAGTTGAGTGAATTATATATATTTTCATCATATAATGTAATTATGTATATATTTTGATGAAATATATAATGAAGTATATATTTATAATATAAGTATATAATGAAAATACCTCCAGGCCTAAGTCTTCATGCTATAAATGCATGACCTGGGCCCAATCAATGCCAGTTTCCTGGGTCACATACACGACATTCTCAGGATCAAGATCTATCTCTATTCAAAGCCATTCAGTTACCGATGTGTTCAACTCTCCCTTGGAAGAGTTGAAGAACAAACAGCAGTTTTTTAGAACACAGACGTTGCCTCACCTCCAACAGAAGAAATGGAGTAAAAAGTGATGAGTCAGGACTAGCAGAGCCTATAGCATCACCAGGCAAAAGTTCCACTCAGTAAAAATGACTGCACAGAATTTCACCAACAAGGAACAACCTTATTTAAAATAATGACTGTGACATATGCTTAAGTTCTTTTTAGGGAGCAAAAACAGGGGAGCTGAGGTAGAATAGAAGGCAGGGGCCCCTCCCAACCCCAAGGCACATATCATATAAATTAAATATGGTCAGAGAGTAATCGAGGTACCCAAATCAAAAGTCAAATGGAAAGTATTTGAAATAGAAAGGTTAATTTGTGATGGAGGTGATTTTTACATGGGCATAGCTAGATGGCCATTCTTCCAAGTAATCAGTACCAATGATTTATTACAAAACAATGGCTAATGAGTCACCAGGACAATGCAGAGAAGGAACCATTGTACTTCTGTTAATGTGACATACTTTTGTATGGTGCCTTAGTAAACCTCTTTATAAATATTTATTAAGTATGCACCCTATGGCATGAACTCAGGATTGAAGAGTGATTGAACACCAGCTCTTGAGTCATGGAATTTCTGATCTAGGGAGGGAGACAGAGCAGTAAATAATTAAGGAGATCAAATCAGTCAATCCTAAAGGAAATCAATCCTGAATATTCATTGGAAGAACTGATGCTGAAGCTGAAGCTCTAATACTTTGACCACCTGATGCAAAGAGCCGACTCATTAGAAAAGACACTGATGCTGGGAAAGATTGAAGGCAGGAGGAGAAGGGGATGACAGAGGAGGAGATGGTTGGATGGCATTACTGACTCAGTGGGTTTCCCTGATAGCTCAGTTGGTAAAGAATCCACCTGCAATGCAGGAGACCCTGGTTTGATTCCTGGATTGGGAAGATCCTCTTGAGAAGGGATAGGCTATCCACTCCAGTATTCTGGCCTAGAGAATTTCATGGAATGTATAGTCCATGGGGGCTTCCCTTGTGGCTCAGCTGGTAAAGAATTCGCCTGTAATGCGGGAGACCTGGGCTTGATCCCTGGATTGGGTAGATCCCCTGGAGAAGGGAAAGGCTACCCACTCCAGTATTCTGGCCTGGATTCACATACAGTCAGACATGACTGAGTGACTTTCATTTTCTTTTCTTTCACCAACTCAATGGACATGAGTTTGAGCAACTCCAGGAAATAGTCAAGGACAGGGAAGCCTGGCGTGCAGCAGTCCAAGGGGTCGCAAAGAGTCGGACACGACTGAGCAACTGAACAATACAACAAATCTTTGCTAAAGTAACAAGAACAAAGGCAATAGTACAGAGCAAGGTGGTCTTTTCAACAAATGGTGCTGGAACAACTGGACATCCATATGCCAGGGGTAAAAAAAAAAAGAATATAGACGCAGATCTCGTAGTTTTCATAAAAATTGACTTAAATGGATAACAGACCTAAATATGAAATGCAAAGCTATAAAAACTCCAAGAAGATAACATAGAAGAAAACCTAGATGAACTTGGGTATGATAATGCCAGTCTATTAAAACATCAAAACACAATCCATAAAAAAATAATAAGCTGGATTTCACTAAGTTAAAAATCTCTGCTTTGCAAAAGGCAATGTCAAGAGAATTAGAAGACAAGCCACAGTCTGAGAAAAAATATTTGCAAATGATATATCTGAAAAAGAATTGATATTTAAAATATATGAAAACCCCTTAAAACTTAGTAGTAAGGAAATGAACAGCCCAATTAAAAAGTAGGCAAACATATATATATATATATGTACATATATATAATATGTTCTTAGTGTTTATTTAAGTAAGCATATGAAAAGATGTTCAACCTCATATGCCATAGGGAATTGTAAATTAAAACAATAATGAGATACCATATACACATATTAATATGGAAAAAACCCAGAACACTGAAATACCAAATTCTGATGAGGATGTGGAACAATGGGAACTCTCATTATTGTTGATGGAAGCGCAAAATGTTGTAGTCACTTTGGAAGACAGTTTGGTCATTTCTCACAAATCTAAACATACTTTCACTATATAATTTAACAAGCATGCTCCTTCATATTTATTCAAGTGACTTGAAAACTTACATTCATAAAAAACCCTGGATACACCTATTTATAGAAACTGTATTTACAACTGCAAAAACTGAAAGCAATCAAGATGATCTTCAATAGGTGGATCAAAAATAAACATTGGTTCATCAAAACAAAAAAATATTATTCAGCACTAAAAAGAAATGAGCTATCTAACCATGAAAAGACAACTTAAATTGCATATTATTAAGTAAAAGAAGTCAGTCTGTAAAGGTTACATACTATATGATTCCAACTATATGACATTCTGAAAAGGTAAAACTATGAGGATGATAAGATTAGTGTTAGCCAGAAGCTAGAGGGAGGGAGAGATAAACAAGCAGAGCAAGGGTTTTTTTTAAGCATTGAAACTATTCTGTATGATAGTATAATACTGCATACATGTCATAATATTGATACATTTGTCAAAACCCATAGAAAGTATACCAAGAGTGAACTCTAATGTAAACTATGAACTTCATATGATAATTTGTTGATGTACGTTCATCAACTGCAACAAATGTACTACTCTGATGAGGGAAGTTGGTAATGGAGGCTGTACATGTGTGGGAATTCCTACATCTCCCACTCAAATTTTCTCTGAACCCACAATGGCACTAAAAAATGATGTTTGCTAATTTAAAAATAAAAGGGGCGTGTTGGACACACATTTCTCCAAAGATATACAAATGACCACCATGTTCATGAGAAGATGCTCAACATCATTAATCATTAGAGAAATGCAAATCAAAACTATGAGATGCCAACTCACACCTATTAAGATAACTATTATCCTAAACAGAAGAAAAGGGGGAAAAAACAGAAAATAAGAAGTACTGGCAAGGATATGGAGAAACTGAAACCCTTGTGCACTGTTGGTGAAAATATAAAATGGTGCAGCTATAGAAAATAGTGTGGTGGTTCCTCAAGAAATAAAAAATAGAATTACTGTATGATTCAGCAATTCCAATTCTGGGTATATAACTTAAAGATTGAGATCAGGATTTCAAAGACATATTTAACAGCATTGTTCACAATAGCTAAAATCCCAATTATGCAGCATGGGTTTACTGGTGCATCAGCCTCCTTTTGCTGCTATAACAAATTACCAGAAACTCAATGGCTTAAGGCAGGAAAATTTATTCTCTTATCGTTCTGAAAGTCAAGAGTCTGAAATAAGTCTTATGGGTCTTAAATCAAGGTGTCAGCAGGGCTGGTTCCTTTGGTGCCACAGAATATTGCAAAAGCCAGCAAAAGCTGGAAAAGGCAAGGAGTGGATTCTCTTTTAGAACCTCTGGACAGAAGGAGCATAGTCCTGCTGACATCCTGATTCCAACTCAATGATACTGATTTTGGACTTCTGACCTCTAGAACTATGATAGAATACATCTCTGGTGTTTTAAGCCACAGTTTGTGGTTGTTATAGCAGCCACCATAACTAATATAATTTCTAAGTGAAATGAATTCAGATATGTAATTTTGATGTGTGGGCCATAATACCTTTGAGTGTGGTCTCTAAACTGTCATGCTGGCATCACTGGAGATATTATTAGAAATGTTGCAACTCAGATCCTATTCCCAGACCTAATGAATCTAACTCAGCATTTGAGTAAGAATCCCAGATGTATCAGATTTGAGCCATGAATCCTAGAGACAGAGAACCAGGCAAGAGAACCCTGGGAATCTGGAAGCCCATGGAGGGCCACTCAACCCTTGGAGCATGTCCCAGCACAGACTCTTATATGGAAGAAATGTTATATTTTGTCTAGGTAATTTTTAATTTGGACTACTGAAAGAGATGAACAAATATCCTAACAAATACGCCATCTATCTGCCAGGAAAAGCACAAATAAGTTGAACATATATGAACTATCAAATATATGTTTATAAGGCAGGCAAGTCTTCCATTTCACACACACATGGAAAGGCATTACTCATCATAAAACGTTTCTGCTGTTTAACCGTAACTGTGATATGGATGTTCACAAGAGCTCTACTGATTGTTACCTTGGGGAATCATGGCTTTACATGATTTTCAGGCTTTGCTGTAAGCTAACCACAGAAACCACATCTTCAGTCACATGGCCACTGGAGGCTTTTCATTCCATGTACAAATTAATAGGCCACTTAGATTTGGAGCCAACATTTTAAAACATTTACGCATTTGGGTTGGATTACTTAAGGGAAAAAGGGCTGTCTATGGGCTTAGCAATGCTACCTTTGTTGTAGATCAGGTGTCCATTTACAGGTGGGTTTGTTTGTGGACTCTCATTTCATTAGTCTATTTTGAGTCATTACCAAACTGTCTCCATACTGTAATTTTGTCTTGATACCCTGCAGTTTACATCCTGCAACTTTTCCCTTCTTTTTCAACATTATCCTGGTCAGGAGTTGGTAAACTATGACCAGTAGAACCAACAGCTGTTTTGGTGAATAAAGCATTATTGGAAAGCAACTGTTCTCTCTCAATTTCATATTGCTTATGGCTGCTTTCTGACTACAATGGCAGGATCGGGTAGTTGCAATAGGGATAGCCTGGGCCACAAACCCTAACATAATTGCTATCTGTCCCTTTACCAAAAATATTTACTGACCTCTGGTCTTGGTAATTCTTGTTCTTTTGCATTTCCATATAAATTTTAGAGTTAGTTTTTCTCTTTAAGATGTATTTATTTATTTATGGCCTCGCTGGGTCTTTGTTACTTCTTGCATGCCTTCTCCAATGGTGGGAAGCAGGGGCTACTTTCTAGTTGTGGTGTGTAGGCTTCCCATGGCCATGGTTTCTCTTGTTGCAGAGCACGGGCTCTAGTTGTGCAGGCTTCAGTAGTTGTGGTGCGTGGGAGTAAGTCACTGCTCACAGGCTCCAAAGTGCTGGCTCAGTAGTTGTGGCATACGGGCTTAGTTGTCCCACAGCATGTGGGATCTTCCAGGACCAGGGATCGAACCTATGTCCCCTGCATTGGTAGACAAATTCTTTACAAATGAGCCACCAGAAAAGCCCCAGTTAGCTTTTCAAGGTGTAGAAAAATAACTATAGAGCTATCATGTGGGATTACATGGAATTTGTAAGTCAGTTTTGGAGAAATTTGACATATTGCATTAATGACTATTACAGTCCATGAATATGATACAACCTTCCTTTTTAAAATAATTTTCTTTAATTTCTCTCATCAACAATTTTATTTTTCCTTAACAGACTCAGCAAATCTTTTGTTGGAGTCTTTTCCTTGGTATTTAATTTTTTTGTATTTTTAAATGTTCCCTTTCTAATATTTTGCTGCTTATACATAGAAAAACAGTTGCTTTCTGTATAAATGGGCTTCCTAGCTGGCTCAGTGGTAAAGAATCCACCTGCCAGTGCAGGAGATATAAGAAATGTGGTTTCAGTCCCTGGGTCAGGAAGATCCTCTGAAGGAGAAAATGGCAACCCACTCCAATATTCTTGTCTGGAAAATCCCATGGACAGAGAAGTTTGGTGGGTTACAGTCCATGAGGTTGCAAAGAGTCAGACACAACTGAGTGAGCACATCTGTAAATATTAATAGATTTGTCTGATGAGCATTTTTATCTAAACAGATTTTGACTTTACCAACTGATTTTTGTGATTTGTTGAGATGATCTCATGGTTTTTCTTTTTAGTAAGCTAACACAATTAATACATTAGTGCAATTTTCAAACCTCATTTCAATCTTTCATTCCTAGAATAAATCCCACTTAGTCATGATATATCACTGAAACTGTGTACAGGCCCTTGTCTTTTGAAGTAAAATGTAACCTCAAGACTTAATGGTTGGGAAACTGAAGATACAGAAACAAAGAGTAGCTGTTGGACTGGGAAACTGGTGTCAATTTAGACGGTAAGTCTGCCACACAGCAGAATTACCAAACTCTCACTTCCCTGAAAGATACAGATAAAGGCTTGACACACATTCCAGGCTGTTCTTACAGGAAGTAGACTCCCTCCAGATGAAAACTGCTGACCACAAGAACAGACCCTAGACTGGGTGAAACCAGAAAAATTGATGATGCTTGAAACTTTACCATGATGCCAATGAATCCAAGAAGTGTCCATGAGCTGATCATGCCCTGCTCCCTGAATGCTATAAAACTCCTCACTACCCACTCCAGGGTGGATTACACAGTCTTGAGGGCATAAGCCCACTGTGGTCCCCTTTGCCTGGCAAAGCAATAAAAGCTACCTTTTGTACTTTACCCAAAACTCTATCTACCCAGCATCGGTGAAGAGAGGCTGAGTTTCAGCAACATCACCTCTACATATGTGGGTGGATTTTATATGCTAACAGTTTGGTTATTTGCTTCTATGTTCTTAGAGATATTATTCCATTTTTTTTTCTTCTGATGTCTGTCAGATTTTGCTTTCAGGATTATGCTAGCTCATGAAATAAACTGGAAAGTGTTCTTTAATTTTTTTGCTTTTTGGAAGAGTTTTTGTAAAATTGATTTATTTTTATGCCTTAAATATTTGGGCAAAGTCACAGATGAAGTCATCTGGGCCTGGAATTTTCTTTGTGTGATGGTTTTAAATTATTAAGTCAGTTTCTTTGACATATTTAGGACTATTCAGATTTTCTGTTTCTATTAATAATTGTGAGTGTTTTGGTAAATTTTGTTATTTGAAAATTTTATTCCTTTCATTTACACTTGCAAATGTATTGCCTTAAAGTTATCCAAATATCCTTTTATTCTCTTTCTAACATCTATAGAATTTGTGCTATTATCTACTTTTTTATCCATGATTTTGGTAACCTATGCTTTCTTATTTTCTTGAACAGTTTTCCCAGGTGCTTATAATTTTATTAGTCTTTGCAAAGAACCAACTTTTAGTTTCATGAATCCTCCCCACTGAATATTTCTTTTTCTACTTCATTATAATGGTTTAATTTTCATTATTTAATTTTCTGTTTTTTCCCAATCTCTTGAGCTAGACATTTGAATCATATATATTCACCTGGGCATGGTTTTACCTGTGTCCAACACAATTTGATATACTACATTTTTACTATCCACTTAATACTGTTTGCTAATTGTGATTTCTTCCTTGGGTTGGATCCTCAGGTTATTAAAATGAGTTAGTTTTCTGTACTTTCCAAATTTGGGGAATTTATTAACTATCCATATGTTAGTGATTTCAAGTTAACTCTACTTTAGTGAAAGAACATACTCTAAGTGATATTAATCCATTGAAGTTTATGAAACTTGCATATAGACTGTGCTGTTCTGTGCTTGGTCACTCAGTCGTGTCTGACTCTTTGTGACCCCATGGATTGTAGCCCACCAGTCTCCTCTGTCCATGGGGATTCTCCAGGCAAGAATACTAGGGTAGATTGCCATGCCCTCCTCCAGGGGGATCTTTCCAACTCAGGGATCAAACCCAGATCTCCCACATTGCAGGTGGATTCTTTACCATCTGATCCACCAGGGAAGCCCAAGAATACTGGAGTGGGTAGCCTATCCCTTCTCCAGGGGATCTTCCTGACCCAGGAATTGAACCAGGGTCTCCTGAATGACAGGCAGAATCTTTACCAGCTGAGCTACCAGGGAAGCCCCTTTTATAGACTAAAAAAATAGTAAATTTTGGTAAATGCCACATGTCTACTTGAAAAGAATATGTATTTCTCAGTTCGGGGTCAATTCATGCATTTATTTTAAAAAGAAATTTCCCAGTAGATGTTTAAGTTTACAACCCCTGCTACAGTGGAACTGGAAGCCATACATTTTCAAATCTCTTCTTCTCACCTCAAAAAATATGTTTTATTTTTCCTTTTTTCCCCTTTTAAAAGCAAAGAGGCAGAAATAGATGGAAATAGGGAGAGGGATAATACTGAATCTGAGGTTTGAAAGTCAGAACACATTTACTTTATACTTAAAAGATATTAGGGGTTTATAGTTGGAAAGTTTTTGTCTAGAGGAAGAGTTTCAAACCTACTACAATGTTTGGTCAAGATTTTTCAAGCTCTATTTACTGAGCAGATAATATTCTTAACACAGAATGCTTGAATCTTAAAATGCTACAGATGGAAGGAATTTAGAGGTCATCCAGTTTGAATTCCTTGTTTTAGAAATGAATAAACTGGACCCTAAAAGAGTACGTGATTTGTCGCTCATCAGTCAGCTAGCGGTATGACACTATAGATAAAAGCTATGGACAAGAGTCACACAGAACTAGAATTTAATCATGGCCCTGAAACTCAATACTTCCGAGACCATGGAAAATTGGCATTCTTTTTGGAGTGCCAGAATTCCCCTTTGTAACATTGGAAGAAAAATAGTAAGTAGGATAGCTATAAAATTTAAATGAGACGGTGCATTTTTAAATAGCTAAGGTATTATTTGACATATTTAATAACTCCAAAAAGGATTAGTCATTATTGGTAATTACAATTGGCCAGTGGCAGAACTGAGTCAAGCTAAGATGCCTTCTGACTCTTGATGTAAAAACCCTTCCGGTGTTATTCTTTTTCTCAAGAAGCATCCTGGTGTAGATGCTTGTGTAGTCTACGTCCCTTCTGTTACTCTCTCGTTTCCCTACTCCTGTTAACTATGGCATGATAATGGCACCAGTGGTATATAGCAGGTATATATTATGTTTTCACTGAAATGAATTCTTTCAAAACTCAATTAAAAGCATTTGTTGTATGTAGTAAACTCTTCTTGGTAGAAAGAACATGGCAGTATTTTTATGAGGAAAGTAACTAAATGAATTCCACTTAAAAATATAGGCTCCAAATCTCATAGAATGAGATTGGAAGTATAAATTGATACAATTTTTGGAGGACAAGTTTGTAATAGATACTCAACAATTTAAAAATGGGTGTAAATCCAGAAAACTCTAAGAAAATAATAAGAAAAAGGGTCTTACATAAGATGTTTATTTTAATATTACTTACAAAAATTTTTGAAAAAGTATCTGGGTGATTTATGAAATATACTACAGTAAATTTCTATTATGGACAATAATGTGTCAAAAATCCTGTTTTATGACAATATTTAATCACATAGAAAAATGTATTATTTAATAAAAATGGTGATCCGAAAGTATTTACTATATGGTTCCAGTTTACTGTACAAAATCAACCTCTATCTCTCTGGTCTGACCTGCTTTATCACTGTGCTATTAATAAGCTACCATTAATTTTAATATTTAAATTGTTTTCCAATACTAATTATTATCCAGTTCTCAGAAACTCATTCTCTCTCTTCAAAGCCGCACTTCACAATGGCTATTGTCAGACGTCGTTGCCTATAAAACACATGGGCTATATTATCTAATGTTTGTTTATTACCCCTCTCATCTGTGTGTATGTTCCTTGAAGGCAGTTGCCTAGAAACTGTCTTGGTCTTTCTACTATTGTATGCCAAGGACGTAGCACAAAAAGAGATAAAAAATATTTGCTCAATTAATAAATTAACACACAAATGCTGGAATGAATCCTTGGCCTCTGCAATAATGATTTCATTGCTGTTCTAGCAGTAATTTCCAGGTATGGGAGTCGCAACAGGAAAAGGAGGTTTATCGTTCAGTATTATATTTAGTGATGGTTAACAAATGCTACTTAAATTAGTATAGGTTCCAGAGGCACTGTTTCTTCAGAAAGAACCATGCTACTCATTCAATCTTTATTTAGCCTTGCGTATTCACAGGCAACCTCCTCATGGATCACAGACTTATCATGGCAAGGGGCTTGCATAATTCAGTGAAGCTATAAGCCATGCCATGCAGAGCCACCTAAGACAGACTAGTCATAGTAAAGAGTTCTGACAAACCATAGTCTACTGGAGAAGGAACGGCAATCCACTCCAATATTCTTGCCTGGAGAACCTCATGGACAATATGAAATGGCAAAAAGATATAACACCAGAAGATGAGGTGCCCAGGTTTGAAGGTGTCCAAGATGTTCAAGCTGGTTTTAGAAGAGGCAGAGGAACCAGAGATTAAATTGCCAACATTTGCTGGATCATGGGAAAAGGAAGAGAGTTCCAGAAAAACATCTATTTCTGTTTTATTGACTATGCCAAAGACTTTGACTATGTGGATCACAATAAACTGTGGAAAATTCTTCAAGAGATGGGAATACCAGACCACCTGACCTGCTTCTTGAGAAACCTATATGCAGGTCAGGAAGCAACAGTTAGAACTGGACATGGAACAACAGACTGTTTCCAAATAGGAAAAGGAGTACGTCAAGGCTGTATATTGTCATCCTGCTTATTTAACTTATATGCAGAGTACATCATAAGAACTGCTGGGCTGGATGAAGCACCAGCTGAATCAAGTTTTCAGGAGAAAAATCAGTAACCTCAGATATGCAGAAGACACCACCCCATTTTCTGCAGTGGCAGAAAATGAAGAGGAACTAAAAAGCCTCTTGATGAAAGTGAAAGAGGAGAGTGAAAAAGCTAGCTTAAAGCTCAACATTCAGAAAACTAAGATCATGGCATCTGGGAAATAGATAGGGAAACAGTGGAAACAGTGGCATACTTTATATTTGGGGGCTCCAAAATCACTGGAGATGGTGACTGCAGCCACGAAATTAAAAGACACTTACTCCTTGGAATAAAAGTTATGACCAACCTAGAGAGCATATTCAAAAGCAGAGACATTACTTTGCTGACTAAGGTCCATCTAGTCAAGGCTATGGTTTTTCCTGTGGTCATGTATGGATGTGAGCGTTGGACTGTGAAGAAAGCTGAGCGCTGAAGAATTGATGCTTTTGAACTTTGGTGTTGGAGAAGACTCTTGAGAGTCCCTTGGACTGCAAGGAGATCCAACCAGTCCATTCTGAAGATCAGCCCTGGGTGTTCTTTGGAAGAAATGATGCTAAAGTTGATACTTCAGTACTTTGGCCACCTCATGCGAAGAGTTGACTCATTGGAAAAGACTCTGATGCTGGGAGGGATTAGGGGCAGGAGGAAAAGGGGACGGCAGAGGATGAGATGGCTGGATGGCCTCATCGACTCGATGGACGTGGGTTTGGGTGAACTCTGGGATTTGGTGATGGACAGGGAGGCCTGGCATGCTGCAATTTATGGGATCGCAAAGAGTCGGACACAACTGAGCAACTGAACTGAACTGAATATGCTACTGAGGAAAAGTGGAGGGCAATTACTAACAGCTCCAGTAAGAATGAAGTGGCTGGGCCAAAGTTGAAATGATGCTCAGCTGTGGATGTGTCTAGTGCTAAAAGTAAAGTCTGATGTTGCAAAGAACAATAGTGCATAGGAACCTGGAATGTTAGGGCCATGAACTGAAGTAAATTGAACATGATCAAGCAGGAGACAGCAAGACTGACATCGACATCTTAAGAATCAGTGAACTAAAATGGACGGAAATAGGAGAATTTAGTTCAGATGACTGTTATATCTACTACTGTGAGCAAGAATCCCTTAGAAGAAATGGAGTAACTTTTATAGTTAACGAAAAAGTAAAAAATGCAATGCAACCTCAAAAATGACAGAATGATCTCAGTTCATTTCCAAGGTAAACCATTCAATATCACAGTATGCCAAGTCTATGTCCCAACTTCTGATTCTGAGAAAGCTAAAGCTGACCAGTTCTATGAAGACCTAAAAGACCAGAACTAAAACCAAAAGAAGATGCCCTTTTCATCACAGGGTATTGGAATGCATAAGTAGGAGGTCAAGAGATACCTGGAGTAATAGACAAGTTTGGCCTTGGAGTACAAAATGAAGTAGGGCAAAGGTTAACAGAGTTTTGCCAAGAAAATGCACTGGTCATAGCAAACACCCTCTTCCAATAACACAAGAGACAATTCTACACATGGACATCACCAAATGGTCAATACCAAAATCAGACTGATTCTACTCTTTGCAGTCAAATATGGAAAAGCTCTATACAGTCAGTAAAAACAAGACCTGGAGCTGACTGTCCCTCAGATCATTGCCCCCTTACTGTAAAATTCAGTATTAAATTGAAGAAAGCAGGGAAAACCACTAGGCCATTCAGATATGACCTAAATCAAATCCCTTAGGATTATACAGTAGAGGTGACAAATAGATTCAAGGGATTAGATCTGGTGGACAGAGTGTCTGAAAAACTATGGGCAGAGGTTTGTAACATTGTACAGGAAGCAGTGACCAAAACCATCCCAAAGAAAAAGAAATGCAAGAAGGCAAAGTGGTTGTCTGAAAAGGGTTTACAAACAGCTGATGAAAGAAGAGAAGTAAGAGGCAAAGGAGAAAGGGAAATACATACCCAACTGAATGCAGAGTTCTGGAGAAAAGCAAAGAGAGATAAGAAGGTATTCTTAAAAGAATATTGCAAAGAAATAGGGGAAACAATAGAATGGGAGGACTAGAGATCTCTGCAGGAAAATTGGAGAAATGAAGGGAACATTTCATATAAGGATGGACACAATAAGGGACAGAAATGGTAAGGACGTAACAGAGGCAGAAGAGATTAAGAAGTGGTGGCAAGAATACACAAAAGAACTATACATAAAAAGGTCTTAATGATCCAGATAACAACAACAAAAAATGTTTTGCATTCACTCACCTACAGACAGACAGCCTGGAGTGTGAAGTCAAGTGTGCCTTAGGAAGCATTACTAGGAACAGAACTAGCGGAGGTGATAGTATTTCAGCTAAGCTATTTAAAATCCTAAAAGATGATGCTGTTGAAGTGCTGCACTCAATATGTCTGCAAATCTTGAAGACAGCAGTGGGCTCAGGACTGGAAAAGGTCAGTTTTCATTCCAGTCCCAAAGGATGTTCAAACTACCATATAATTGTGCTCATTCTACATGCTAGCAAGGTTATGCTCAAAATCCTTCAAGCTAAGCTTTAGCAGTACATGAACTGAGAACTTTCAGATGTATAAACTGGGTTGCAAAGAGACAGAGGAACTAGGGATCAAATTGCCAACATCCTTTCGATCATGGAGAAAGCAAGGGAGTCCCAGAAAAAATATCTACTTCTGCTTCATTGATTACACTAAAGCCTTTGACTGTGTGAATCACAACAAACTGTGGAAAATTGTTAAAGAGATGGGAATACCAGACCACTTTACCTGCCTCCTGAGAAACCTGTATGTGGGTCAAGAAGCAACAGTTAGAACTAGACAAGGAAAAATTGGCCAGTTCAAAACTGGGAAAGTATGACAAGGCTATATATTGTCACCTTATTTATTTACCTGATATGCCAAGTACATCATGCAAAATGCTGGGCTGGGTGAATCACAAGCTGGAATCAAGATTGCTGGGAGAAATATCAACAACCTCAGATATGCAGATGATACCACTCTAATGGCAGAAAGTGAAGAGAAACTACAGAGTCTCTTGATGATGGTGAAAGGGGAGAGTAAAAAAGCTGGCTTAAAGTCAACATTAAAAAACTAAGATCATGGCAACCAGTCCCATTACTTCATGGGAAATAGAAGGGAGAAAAGTGGAAGCAGTAACAGATTTTATTTTCTTGGGCTCTAAAATCAGTGTGGACAGTGACCTTAACCATAAAATTAAGACACTTACTCCTTGAAAGGAAAGCTATGACAAACATAGACAGTGTATTAAACAGTAGAGACATCATTTTTCCAGCAAAGATCCATAGAGTCAAAGTTATGTACAGATGTGAGAATTGGATGATAAGGCTGAATGCCAAAGAACTGATGCTTTTGAACTGTGGTGCTGGAGAAAACTCTTTAGAGTCCCTTGAACCACAAGGAAATCAAACCAGTCAATCCTAAAGGAAATTAATCCTGATTATTCATTTTAAGGACTGATGCTGAAGCTGAAGCTCCAACACTTTAGTCACCTGATGTGAAGAACTGACTCATTTGAAAAGACCCTGATGCTGGGAAAGATTTAAGACAAAAGAAGAAGGGACTGGTAGAGGATGAGTGGTTACATAGCATGATTGACACAATGGACATGAAGCTGAGCAAACTGCAGGAGACGGCGGAGGACAGAGGAGCCAGGCATGCTACAGTGCTTGGGGTCACAGAGAGTCAGACACAGCTGAACAACAACAACAAATTCCTTGCCGACATTCATTTGCTGTATCACTTAGCTCTTGCTGCAAAACAAACTACTTCAAAACTTAGTGGCTTAGAGCAAGTAACTACAGGTTTATCTGATGATTCTGTTGAGTCAGTTGGGCAATTCTTTTGTACATAGTTAGGGGCCAGGTGAGAAAGGATGAGCTGGATGCTGGATAATCTACAATAGCCTTGTTCACAAGTTTAGGGTTTGGCAGGCTGTCAACTAACGGGCTGATCAGGATGTCTCATATTATCCAGTAGGCTAGCAAAAAAGTCTTCAGATGGCAACAAAGATCCACAATCTGCAACGGAGGTAAAGCCTCAATGTACAAGCAGTTCTCAAGACTGCTTATATAACATTACACTGTCTTATCATAGGCCAAAGCAAGCCATACAGTGAAACCCAGAGGCAGTGTGAGGTTTATCAAAACATCAGAGTTCATATGAGGCACCCAAGAGTTCTGATAAAAAGAGGCATGAACAAATTAGAGGTTAATACTTAATAATCAATCATAATCTTTTCTTTAATCCTATTTTATGTTCATTTCACAAACAAACATATTCGATCCCAGAACCTTCCAAAGTCTCATCTAATCATGGCATTAGGCCCCAGGTTGCTATAGCAGTTTTCCTGCCATTTTTTTCCAGCTTCTACCCACAGGTCAACTCATAAACCAGTGCTATCCATCTTGGTTTTTGTTAAGGGATATGCTCAGTTCTTTGTACAGTGTTAGTCTGCTTGTGCCATATAACAAACACCCAAAACTTAGTGCTTAAAACATATATTTAATTCATGATTCTTGGGGAGGGCCTTATTTCCCACCTGGGATGGCTGATCTCTGCTGGGCTTTACCAATCATCTGTGATGGGTTGGCATGGCAACGAAGAGCTGGATGATCTAGGAGGGCTCCACTCCTGCCTGACAGTTGGTAGCTGGGCTACTCACCCCTCACCAGCCAATCCAGGGTCTTTCCCACGGTGGCAGGCACCAAAGAACAAGAAGACAAGCCCCCACGTGCAAGTTGTTTTTAAGTCTCTGCTTACTTCACATTTGTTATTGCCAATTGGCTGAAGCAAGTCACAGTCATAGGACCAAGCTCAGAACCAGCATGAGAGGGGACAACCTCAGGCAACGGATACAAGAAAGCATGAACAGAGTCAGGGCCATCACTGAAACAATTTACTACATCTGGTCTCCTGATGTTAGGAATCATCACTGCACTTTCACTGTTCAGGCACTGTTTCAAAAGAATGACCACCAGGTCGGGTAGCTGAGTCAAATGAAATCTCTTATTTCGGTCATGCATTTCATAGAAACCAGTTCTTTTCCTTTCTGCCCAGTCCCAGCCTAAAGAATTTTGCTCTGAACAAAGTCATCAATTAGACTTCTTAATGGAGAGGATACTCTCTGGGGACCTTGAGTATATATTTCCAGCAGAAAGCTTTATCCCGGATCATCTTAAGTCTATCAGACTAGGTCTAATAAGGCTGCTGCTGCTGCTGCTGCTGCTGCTGCGTTGCTTCAGTCGTGTCCAACTCTGTGCGACCCCATAGACAGCAGTTCACCAGGCTCTCCCATCCATGGGATTCTCCAGGCAAGAACACTGGAGTGGGTTGCCATTTCCTTCTCCAATGCATGAAAGCGAAAAGTGGAAGTGAAGTTGCTCAGTCGTGTCCAACTCTTAGTGACCCCATGGACTGCAGCACACCTGGCTCTTCCATCCATGGGATTTTCCAGGCAAGAGTACTGGAGTGGGGTGCCATTGCCTTCTCCGCTAATAAGGCTAGATCTCAAAAACCAAAAGGCCTAGATTTTAATTTCTTTCTTTCTAGGAGAAAGAAAATTTGGCCCTTACACAAATTTTCCCACCCATTTAAACTTCACTCTTAGTTTCTGCTTCTCCTGCAAAAAGAATTTTAAGTTCTATTTCATCAGACATCTTGAAGTAATTGTTGTACACACACAACCCCACATACACACAGCATATTCTCTAATTAAATATACATGAATATGAGCAGTGGTTATCATCCTACCAATGAAACTGTGTAACTCAGATTGAAGCTTGAGCCCTTGATGTTTTAACTGAGATCACACATCTGTTTTCCAGACTTAATGAACTCTGGGTCTTAATATTTCATTGCAGAAAGAATTCAGTGACAGACAAAGTGATCAGTAAGAAGTGGATTTATTTAGAGAGAAACACACTCCACAGAGTGTGAGCCATCTCAGATGGTGAGAGTGACTTTGAAATATGGCATGGTTAGTTTTAATGGGCTGGATAATTTCATAGGCTAATGAGTGGGAGGATTATTCCAACTACTGGGGGGAAGGGATTTCTAGGAATTGGGCCACCACCCACTTTTTGGTCTTTGATAGTTGGCCCTGAAACTGTCATGGTGCTGCTGGTGTGTCATGTAGCTTGCTGACGTGTTGCTGTGAGTGTATATTGAGGCTCAGGTCTAGGGGAAGTTGACTTATCCACCAACTTGAACTCATTTGGTTCTAATCAGTTTATGTCGTGTTCTCTGGCTATGTCATTCTTTTAAAGGCTATGCCCCATTCCCTCCTGTTTTACCAAGACTCACCAAGAACTCAGTTCTTTACCAAGAACTCAGGTAAAATACAGTCATATTTTCTAAGCAATCACACACATATCCCTACAAAAAGACAGTAGAGCTCAGTGCTTAGTGATATGGGCTCTAGAGTCAGACTGCCTGGGTTGAGCCTTTTCGTTGTTGTTCAGTCATTCAGTTGTGTCCAACTTTTTGTGACCCCAGGGACTGCAGCACACTAGGCTTCCCTGTCCTTCACTATCTCCCGGAGTTTGCTCAAACTCATGTCCACTGAGTCGATGATGCCATCCAATGATCACATCCTCTGTCACTCCCTTTTTGTCTTGCCTTGCCTCCACCCTTTACTGGCTGTATGATCTTAGGCAAATAGTTTCCTCATTTGTAAAATGGTGATAATGATGATGCCTTCTTCATGGAGCTGTTTTGAAGATCCAGGAGATGTTTAGAGCACTTGCAGCCAGCAGGTTCTTAATAATCAAAAGCTGCTATCATCAGTCATCTAAATAGGGACTGGGAAGGGCCCCAGAGTCTCAGCAGGGCAGGTGAGAAGTGACAGAAGCTTTCCCTGCTGAGGTAAATGGCCAAGAAGCTCCTATTTTCCTCAATACTGAGAAAAATTTCCCAATAGCTGCATTATTTTTCAGGACTTAGGAAAAACCCATCCTGGGGCTTGAGGCCCATGCCAGAAACTCAGTCCTTGCAGCTCTTTGCCTTAGATGAAGGCCATCTAGAAGCTGTGAAAGTAATGGCAGAGGCTTCTCCTGGGTCCTTTCCAAAGTGCAGTTTAGTAACTCATTTAATCTTCATAATAACCCTATGGGATAGGTTCAATTGTTATCTCCATTTTATAGCAGAAAAACTAACACACAGGCTGATCAAATAACTTGCCCTAGGTTAGTGAGCAGAAAAGCCGAGCCAGAGCTCAAGCCCAGGTGGTCATGGGCCAGTGTGCTGCTCCGTATTTAACTACTCACCTGTGCAGCTGTTCTCAGTGAAATGCTTTTACTTATGAAGCATTCCTCTGTGTCTGCACCAGAAGGCTTTTCATTCATTGTCTCATTTCATTCTTACAAAAGAGATTATTATCCCTCCTTTATAGGTGTGGAAACTGAAGTTGATTGTGATTCAGTGAATGGGCCAAGCTCCCAGAGGTGATTAGTAGCACAGCAATGCTTATTCTTGTTAGTTGCTCGGTTGTGTCTGACTCTCTTGTGACGCTATGGACTGTAGCCTACCAGGCTCCTCTGTCCAAGGGATTTCCTAGGCAAGAATACTGTAATGGGTAGTCATTCCCTTCTCCAGGGAATCTTCCCAATCCAGAGATTGAACTTGGTCTCTTGCGTTGTAGGTAAATTGTTTATCCCCTCAGCCACCTGGAGTAAACTCTGGCAGATAGTGAAGGACAGGGAATCCTGGTGTGCTGTAGTTCATGGGGTTGTAAAGAGTTGGACAGGATTAGCAACTGAACAACAATATTCCTGTAAGACCCATGGTTTATCTCACTTCCTAAGGAAGTATTTGATAATTTTAAACAATAAAACACCCCTATTCTCCCTTCTTTTTCCTGGACTTGAAAAATTTAAGCTAAACGTAGTTTCCAGGGAAATTCATTTCATGAAAATATTGATTATTAGAATAAGAATATCATTTTACATTTATTATTCACTCATTCAGTCATTCCACTAGTACTTGCTTAGCACTTACTCTATACGCTGGGCACTGCTTGTGTGTGATCAAATCAGTGCTCCAAAGACACAAATCACAGAGCTCTTTTGTCTAATGGTGATTGTGAATTTGGTTCCTAAGACACAAACCAGATATCACAGTCCTAGTTAATTCTGTCCCAACACATCTGCTTTGCTGCTGTGCACTTTCCAGGACCATCGCTGGCTTCAGACTCCTACAAGACCCAGGTCAGATGGGGTGAGTGAAGTTTTCACTAGATTTGAAAGGGTTTTCATTGATACGTGCTAGGAAGATATACCTTGCCCACTCAGGCCACCATATTATAAATCCCTATTCTGTAGCTAATTGTAGGTTTTGTAGGCATTTAAATTTGCTGTCCACTCCTGGAGAATAATTATAGCTACTTAATTGTATTCATAATTTAGCATACACCTGAAAAATATGCTGTGAAATATCGGGGGGAACCTTTAATACCGGTATTCCATTTACAAACTGTCACATTTATAAAGCATCTTTAATCTTCTAGGGTCTGCTAGAATTTTTTATTACAGCCTGCTTTGTGCTTTAAATATTAAAGATTCGGCAATACTTCAAAAGGTGATAGTGCCTGATGTTCTGATGGCACTTAAACCTCACCAGCTAAATATATTGAGGAATGTTCAGTGGCCCTGGCTTAATTAAACATACACGTGTATTTTCAAATGCAATCTTTTTCTGCTTGTTAGGTTTTTGACAAACCTCCAAACAGGTCCAGGTGGAACAAAGCATGTAAACAGGCTTGTGAATGAAGCTTAAAGTACTCAAATTAACACCTTCCCTCAATTAACATGCAAATCTTAGAATCTCTGCAATTGATAATGCCATTGAACACTGTTTGCAGCTGAAAAGTGTATCTTTGTCATTTCAGTTTTCTAAAACATGTCCAGTTTAATTATGTGAAAAGACATTGGTGATGGCTTTCTAGCCAATGAGATGGTGTTTGTTCTCTTCTCTCTAGAAGATGGCATACACTATAACGCAGTGGCAGGCTTGAAATATTTCATTTGTTTTCATTGCATAGCACTTAAAAGGTGATAGCCTTCTTCTAATTCAGCATGCCATGTTAAAGCAACCAGAGTTCAATAAGCCCTGACACTGGCTGTGGATCCTTGAAAATTACTTAAACAGCTTTTACGATTAAAAAAAAAATTCATTAAAGCAAAATCCATCATATTATTATTTTTTCAATCTCTATTTAGCATTTGCCACATTTGGATTTCTCTGAAAACAGTGTTTCAGAGGAATTGTATTTTGGTTTTGAACATGTGCATTTAAATGTTTGTCACAAGAAATGAAATATTAAGCTCAGATTTTCAACCTGAGACTTTCAGACATCTTTTCATAGAGCCATATAATATTGCCTAATATTAAAATCCCCAAATAAATAACACTTTGAATAGCTGCTCATCTGTTTGGAAATATTACTTACTGAAGCTAACCAAATAGAGATTGGCAGTAGTTAGAAAACGGAGCAAGATGTTTTTACAGATGAACAAAAAAGACTGTCTTTGAACAATTCAGTCTGCTGCAGAATCAACATATACCAATTGCTGGACTAGAACAAGTGTATAATAAAAATATATGTGGAGGCTTCCAATAAAAGTTCAATTATTGTGCTGTAATAGGTAAGCTTGTACAAAAAAAAAAAATTTTTTTAATAGAAAAGGTCTGTGAGATCCGAAGCAGTATTAGAGCAATTTTCTAGGTGAGTCAGAGCTAGTGGGATATGACAGGTGAGGTATTGTTATTATAATACCTAAGGCAAAGCAGCAACCATACAAAATGATAGACAAATCTGAATTAATATGATATGATCGGTAAGGTGGCATTTGAATATAATCTTCCTGTATTTGTGGAGAATGCTGCATACATATTATACAGCAAAGAAATTATATGGAAGGCTATAGACAGAAGACTCAGTGGGAGAAAAGAAAATATGAGCAAGATTGCAGAAGCTATCTGGGCTTTGCTGGCTAAGGAGTACACTTGGAAATTGGATTTGTAAACAAATTAAAACCTGAATTTTTCCTCCTAAAGCAGCCTTCAATGGGTGTTGACAATATAGACTTAACCTTGGCAATTGGAGGCCTTCGAAATGAATGATTAGGGGGAAATTGGTGGGGGTGGGGGTGGGGAGTATATTTTAATTTTGTTTCCTTTTTGATAATCCATAGTTAGGTTTCATCCTGGCTTGTGAGCCAAGAGGCCATTTTAGATCCCTGGATGGAGAAATATTGCCTTCCCTGAGCATTTCAGCCATCTTTGCCTTTCTTGATCTATGATCACCACCTCTAATTAAAAGTCTTAATAGCATCCAGACCCTGAGAGCACGAAGAAGAATACAGCCTCCTGAAAGGGTGCATTTTATTAAGCGACAGAAACTCTCAGAAATTGGAGCCTGCAGAAACTGCCTGCGTGATCTTTAATGGATTTTTAAAGATGACAAGAAAGGAAATGGGAAAGTAAAGCCATGGAAGGCAGAAATTCCCTGAAGGAGCATTCTGAAGTAAATCAGTGCAACTGAAAAAGTGAACTCCTAGGGCCTGGGGATATCTCCCAGGTTTTTCAGCTGGACACTTATGGCCTGTTGGGTCCCTGAACACCTCTGCTCTGGGCAGACTTTGACAGAGCAAGTCACAGAAAGATGAACGACAGCACCTGAAGTGCTGTTTGCGGGGCAGAAAATTGCTCCCTTTGCACGCTGGGCTGCCTTTGCTCTCTGTCACATGACTTATTACAGCCTCCCCATATAACAGTGCCATTTATGTATGTTAACTTGGCGAGCAGTAATGGTATTCTTCGCCTCCTTTTTCACTGCTGCTTGGGCAATTAAAAACAAAGGAAGCAAATGAGGTCAGTGCTCGTAAAATCTAAGTCTATAGGTGACAGACACCCTGAGACCAAATAGCCTCAAATTCTGCTACAGTGGAAGGAGTCCATAAGCAAGAAAACATCCCTGCTTCCCAGGGCTTTTACTTAGATATTTTTTTTTTCAGGTGAGAATCTGATTTCGGGGTTTTAAAAAAAATCAACTGAAAGAAGGTATATCTTTTAAGGAGTTCAGAAATGCTGCTAATACAATTATATGCCTTATGTGGGAAAGGGACATAAACAAGAGATTGTTCTCTTTAATCTTCTAGCACAAAGACCAACATTTAACCACACACTAGAATTTTCTTTCTACCGGCTCTTCAAATAGCAGCTCTATTGATGTGCACAATTACAGTAAGTGTTTTGAAATGTTCCGAACACAGGTATACAAGGATACCTCAACCTGTTTTTCTGATCCCAGTCTTGTGATCACAGTGATTTTGAAAAGCTAATTAGAAGAATCTTCTTGCTTCCCCTAGGCGTGATTTAAATAACATACTGGTTCTTATTCTACATCCCTCCACTTCTACCGCATGTGTCCTATACATCTTGGCATGTAAGACAATCCCTTAAGGAGAGAAACAGCTCTCAAAATCAGAGGTGACTTATAAGATTGTCCTGGTTTTACTGCTATAGCTTGGCTCCTCTCCCTGATGCTGGCAATAGCCCCCGAGCCCTTCCCACACTCAAGGCCTCCTGGGTGTGCCATAAGAGGCTCAGGAAAGGGGCTGGTGTGGAGGGAGGTGGTCAGTACAAGCTCTCCTCCATCAGAGGCTGCAGGGGACACCGCAAGGAGGGCTTCACATTGACCTAATTACTTATATTTTCTTCCTGTCTTAAACGATTACTTCATAGATCTTAAATTTGAAGATACAGATGGCAACTACTCTAAACCTGAGTCCACAACATCCACAAAACGTTACTACATAAATATCTCTTAACAACCCCTGGAACATATGATCATCAGGCCTCTTTCGGAGCAGTATCTCACACAGGACCCCTAGAAGACTCCACCACGGCAGAGACAGAAGGGCAGAATTTTAGCATAATACCTGAGTGGATCTTTTGGCCTCACAAATTAAATTGTGCTTGCCTTTTGACCACTCACACTCAATGAGAAATATGAGAAGTAGTCTGGCTTTTCATACATCAGCAGAGGGATATCCATCTTTATTATTAAATTTCTAGCCATACCTCATGTAACTATTTTTATCAACTTATCGACAGACTGCCTTCCATCTCCCCATTATTTTACTCTATAATGATGTAGTCTTCAACTAGATTATAAGATCTTTGAGGGGAGGACTGACTCTTACACTGACCTTGAATTCTTACTTTTAATAATACTTTGCATGCCACTGGGCAACAATGCACTTCGTAATTGATGGATCTGGGAGCAATGAAGGCTCCTTCACACATCATTTTTGTTGTTTAGTTACTCAATTGTTGTCCGACTCTTTGCAACCCTGTAGCCTGTAGGACCCTTGCTAGGCTCCTCTGTCCGTAGCGTTTCCCAGGCAAGAATACTGGGGTGGGCTGCCATTTCCTTCTCCAGGTCACACATCATACTCACGTAAATAAAAATAGGCACCACCTCTGCCCTACTGGTTGCAAGTAACAGAGACCTGAGAGACCATTTACACTTTGAACAACAGATTCAGAATTCTAGAAGAATCTTAGAAACTGGAGGGCTAGACTGAGCTGATGGCATAGCCAACGATTCTGGGAAAGCATTGCTCAGGTATCTCGCAGGCATCTCACAAGCACATTCATTCTTTTAGCAAATATTTTCTGAGCGCCTGCTATATCCTGGGGACTGTTCTATCAGCTACAGTTACAACATGAAACAAGACAGACAAGAGTCTTAGTCTCATGGAGCTTACAGTCTATGGTCCAAGCATTTTTTCTCGATCTCCAGGTCATAAAACAGTCCCCAGAATATGGTGTGATGCTTACTGAATATTTCCTCCAATGCCTGCCTTCCAAAGAAATCTCTTGAGATTTTTAAAGTCTCTGTAACATCCCAACCACTGTGAAAACACTATTCTAAACAACAACCATTTGCCTTCATTCTAGTCTCAGATGAGGGGACTGGGATCTCAGGCCATGGTAACAGGTTGAACAAAGACACAGAATGATCAAAGTTCATGAGTTTAAGAGAAGAGGAAGTGGCCCATTCGTCCAAGAGCAGTAATTCCAACCATAGCTGTGCATTAGACACATCTTTCACAAAACATACTTAAATCTGTGTCCTGTACCCCAAAATTCCCAGTTGATCTCAGGTTTGGCATAAGTTTGTTATTTGCCAGAAGTGGGTCTACTACTCCAGACTAGAGCATGATTGCGTGCAGATGAGCCAAGATAAGGTGTATCAGAGTTATATTGCGGGGCCTTGAATAGCCTACTGATGAGTATGGAATTAATTCTGAAATAGATGAGGGTCCTTAAAAGACTTTTCAAAACACATGTGTAATGGAATCAGCTCTGTCTTAAAAGGACACTATGGGTACATTGGAGGAAGAAGAGATCATAGGTAGGGAAACTTGGAGGATATTTTAAACAACACTAATGAGAGAGAATTAAGCCTGAACAGAGGCTGTGGCAACACAGGAGAGGAGTTAGAACTGTTTTGAGAAACACTGGTAGGCAGAACTTGCAGACATGATAATCCTGAGTGAACCCGTTCGAGAGATAAGGAATCAAATGATTCTAGGCTTCTAACTTACTGGCTAAAAGGAAGACACCACTCACTGAGGGCAGGGTTCTCAAGAAGCCTATACAATCCAAGCTGGTTGACAACTCCATGACCACTCCAAGCCTTTATAGAAAAGATTAAAGCTCTAAAGGGGAGAAAGACTAGACTAAATAATCTTTAAGATCCTTTTATGCTTAGTATTTTTTAAGGGCTCAAATCTATCTGATAGATGAAGAAATTTAAGATTAAAAAGACAATTCTAACAAACTTCTCACCATGCGCAAATGTTTTAAGTTTCCATCTTACTGCACTTAAACGTATTCCACACTTATCTGAACAACGTCCATAATGTCCATATAACACTATTGCTTTAATGATCCGCAAATCTGAGCTCCTTTTCTCTGCCTGTGAGCTGCTAATAACAATAATAATAATAACTTTTACAAGTTATGTGAGTACATTGTCACCACCCAAAGGGCATGAAAGTGAGGGAGCATCTGAAAGCAACATTTTACCCAAACTACTGTGGCTACTGGACAGGGCCGCACACAGATTCCATTGAGTCCTGTGCAGTCAGACAAGCTCAGCTGTTTGGTATCTGCTGCTCCGGTTGTACTGTCAGTAACCTAGTGGGCCAAGTTAATATTAGCTCGCACTGGGTATATGAGGGTATTTTGTAGATGTTTGGAGAAATGACCAGTTTACTTGGTTATATGACAGCTCTACTGTAAAATTTGCTGGCATTAAAGGTCAAAAAGACCCAGTTTTCCTTTGGTTGCTTCTACCCAAAAGAGAATAAATCTGGGAGCTGAATCACTTCTCTGACAATAATTTATGAATCATGCATTGACTGTGTTTGAATTGAGAAAGGCTTTCATATCCTTTCCATTAGCTCAGATTAAGTTTTCATATAGATGCTGGGAAGCATGCTAGCAATATCCTTAGCTCATTTTTATGAAAATTTTATCAGTGCTTTTTTCTGTACTACACTCCAATTGGGATGTCTCAGAATCTAAAGCTCAGCTTTGGACATGAACTTCTCTCAACCTGGCTGGCTGCTGCTCTAAAGGTTTCAATATTTTATGGGCTCTGGCTAACTCAGCCGTGAGATTCAAGCTGCAGAGATTTAACTCTAATGTAAAATCATGAACGGATGAAAACTGGGATGTCATAAGTAATACATCTACAAGAGCAGGATGCAGTTACCATTTTTAAAAGAGCTTTAAAAAGAAAACAACATTCTCTGTTCTGTCTTTATGCCCCAAAATGAAAAGCCCCTGAGCTATTGTACTAACATAGGGCCATCTTTTCTTGCCTTGCTTTCCTTCAATTGCTGCTTAATTGTTGTGGTGGGCTGGGGTTTTTTTTTTCCCCTTAAGGTCCTCCATCCACATGAAAGCCCCTAATGTCTGCATTCCAGAGAAATGGGCACCGCATGGTCGAACGTGTATAGGCCAAATCCATTTCTTAGCATCTTCCTCTTTTTGTCTCAAAACTGATTTAAAACATTTGGAAAATCTGTCTATTCAGCTGAAGTGTTCCAGTGCATTCTTTCCTGGAAACAGTGGGGTCACATGTGATCTGTGTGATGGACTTTTCTGCTGCAATCTATAGCCATTTCCCTCAAGCCCCGCAGAGCCTGGCAAAGCACAGGAGCTCTGTAATGGCTCCAATAACAATGTGTTCTTTGTGCAAAAGAATCCAGGGGGAAGAGCTAGGGTAGACTTGTCAGTAATAAAAAAAAAAAAAAATCCAACATTTTTGCACTTATTTATTTCTTCATTATATACTCTGTCATTAAACAGACTTTTTCAAACAGTGAATACCCCTTTCCATGAAACACTGCCCAAGCATGGAAAGAACACAAGGAGAAATTTTTATTTTTAAAAGACTCTGGTCATCACTGCTAGCTATTAACCTGCTTCAAATAAGATGGCTGATGGCAAGACTGCATTGCATATGTCTGAACTTGTAAAGGGAGAGATGGTTCTAAATGGAGCTTAATCCGCCTGTTCAAAAATGTCACCTGATATATACATTGGAATAAAACCATCTCTTTCCAATTCCAAAAATATCACAAAATCAACACCCCATGAAAATAACTACAGAATCACAGATGGGAAGAGACCACAGTGATCAGGTGGGTGCTCCTTTCCTTCAGGGCTCTTGATCTTTAGCACCCAAGAAAGAAGGTGACCAGACTGCTCTTAAGAGCTTCCAGATCCATCACCTCCCTCAGGAGCTTTCTGAGTGGCTCATCCTTCTGAAAGTGGCTGTGCTGTCCTTGTATTCAAGAGCAGTCTCTTCCATTGTCAGTGAAGCCGACCCTCTCTCGTTTAGTTAAAACACACACAGCATGAGAAACAGTTCTTTCTCAGAGAACTCTAATATCCTTGGAAAGAGCAATGAAGTTTCTGCACTTGGTCTTATCTTCTACAGGTTAATATCAGTTTCTTTAGCACACTATTTTTATACAAAGGGCACTTCTTATCCATGCAATCACCAATGTTAATACTAAACATCACAGACAAATCTGACTTCAAATGGTACTGTAATACTTGAATATTAAAATTTGGGGGCTGACCTACTAAATTATCATGATTTAATTTTATACATATATAAATCCATCTATCTATCCATCATGTGCTCAGTCATGTCCGACTCTCTTTCCAATCCTATGGACTGTAGTCCACATGCTCCTCTGTCCATGAGATTTCCCAAGCAAGAATACTGGAGTGAGTTGCCATTTCCTCTTCCAGGGATCTTCCTAACCCTGGGACAGAACTCACACCTCCTGCGTCTCCTGCAATGCAGGCAGATTTTTTACCATTTGAACCACCAGGGAAGCCCCGTACTCACATGTGTATCTGTGAGAGTGAGAAATGAGACATCTCATACCAGGCCAGAGAGAGGATGAATTGATTCAGTTTATACTGGGGACAATTTGGAACTAGATATCAGAATCTCCAAATATTCATGCCCTTTGACCCAGTAATTCTACTTCCAACAATTCATCCTGAGAAAACAAATTGTGATATGGTAGAGACTAAGTTAAAGAATATTCATTGCAACATTATTAATAGTAGCTTAAAAAACTGAAAACAAACTAAATTTCTAGCCACATCCTAAACTTCTAGGATGATAAAATAAATTCCCATACAGGCAGATGACAGAATAGTTTGAAAGAATTAGAAAGTGTTAGAAAAGGCATGGTACAAAACTACATACATACACACAGTATAACATCTATTTTGCTGGAGCAAGTAATATCCATTTTGTTTGACAAAAACTACTACCAATATTTATTATACATTTATTTTGTGTTCTAAGCAGGGCAATGGCACCCCACTCCAGTACTCTTGCCTGGAAAATCCCATGGATGGAGGAGCCTGGTGGGCTGCAGTCCATGGGGTTGCTAAGAGTCAGACAGGACTGAGCGACTTCACTTTCACTTTTCACTTTTATGCATTGGAGAAGGAAATGGCAACCCACTCCAGTGTTCTTGCCTGGAGAATCCTAGGGATGGGGGAGCCTGGTGGCTACCGTCTATGGGGTCGCACAGAGTCGGACACGACTAAAGCGACTTAGCAGCAGTAACAGTGGCAGCAGCATTATACCAAGCACTTGACTTATATTCTTTCTTCAAAACGAACTTGTGGGTTACATAGTGCTACTATTATCTTTGCTTTGTGGAAATTAATATTGAATCTTAGACAGTGGAAATAGCTTTCTAAGACCAAGAAGGTAATAAGTGGCAGAATTGGGATTCAAACCACATCTTATGATGACAGAAACTGTTATCTTTAACAGTTAGTTATAGTATTTACATAAACATACAAAAAGACTAGAAGTTAATAATCCAATAATTATAATAATCCAAGTTATTATTTCTGATGTTGTAATTGCCTTTGTTTTTTTTTCCTTCTTTAAACTTATTTTCCAAGATATCTAAAATGAACACCAATCTCTCTTACAACTGGAGAAAAAAGATACTAAAATTTGGTACTTCTCTCATTGATCCTTTCTCCATTTACACAGGCACACATGCTCAGATGGTAAAGAATCTGCCTGCAATGCATGAGACCTGGGTTCAATCCCTGGGTCAGGAAGATCCCCTGGAGAAGAAAATGGCAACCCACTCCAGGATTCTTGCCTGGGAAATGTCATGGACGGAGGAGCCTGGCAGGCCACGGTCCATGGAGTTGCAAAGAATAGGACATGACTGAAATGACTAACAAACACACATACACACAAATTTTCTTCAACCTTCCTCCAACACAGTTTTTCTTCAACCTTCAAAATTCTGTTATCATCATTCTCTGTGTGTGTGTGCTTCTTTAAAGAGGCTCAGAAGGACCCCACTAAAGGCAGGTGAATTCTAGTCCCTGCTTTTGAAGGCCATATCAAATTTCCTTTTCTTGCCATGGCCAATTAAAGCTTCATTAGAGACCATTTCCATGCAAGAAATGATATAGCCTTCAATCTTTGCACACTGAAAACAAATCAGTTTTATAAACTGATGACTCATTTATGAAACAAATGAGTTTTATAAACTCATTCTTGTTTTCAAGCCTTATTTAAAACTGCCCAGGATATGATTGCATTTTTCTTCTGTTCTATACTATCAACAGCAATAAGAGCTCAACACTTGGATGTTTGCTACAATTCTGGGGTTGATGATGAGGAGGAGGATGTTACAGAAGGCCAGCAAAGCCATAGTTCCTTCTGCCACAATCAAGTTGCCTATAGCAACTTGAAAGCAAATAGATGTATACAGTGAGTGGGAGGGTGTCCCATTTATACCCTGATATTTCAGCAAGGATGAATAAGGTCTCATTTCTGCCCTGATGGAGCTAAGAATCTAGTGGGAGAGAAAGGCTAAAATTATAATGTGAGACCTGATTGGAAAAGGCTTTGACAAGGAGTTTTGATCTTATCCTTGGAATACGAAAAATCCTCAGAAGTTTTTAATTCATGATATCATCTGACTTATAGAAGCAGTACTCTGATGAGGATGTAAAAAAAAAATTGAGTGACATTCAAGAGACTATCATAAGACTGAGGATTAGCCAAAGAAGAAATTGTGCCAGTCTGAACCAGGGCAATGGGGATACTGATACATTTTGGATATTGACTCGACAAGTCTCCCTAATCAGCTGAACTGGGAAGGGGCATGTGCAATGTAGGTCAGTGGGTAAAGAATCTGCTTGCAATATAGGAGACCTGGGTTTGATCCCTGGGATGGGAAGATCCCCTGGAGAAGGAAATGGCACCCCACTCCAGTATTCTTGCCTGGAGAATCCCATGGACAGAGGAGCCTGGCAGGCTACAGTCCATGGGGTCACAAGAGTCGGACAAGACTGAGTGACTAAATCATCATCACCATCACCATGTGCAATGAGGGAGCAGGAAAAATAATAGTGACCTTTCAAGTTTGGGGCTTGAATGATTAGTGGATGGTGACACCATTCGCCAAGACAGGGAACACAGATGGAGGATTCTTCAGTTGTGTTTAGAAATGCTAAGTTTGATGTTTCTAAAGGACAAATTGTCAAGGCTTTTAGAAAAGAGTGGGGAACGTGGGTAGACCTCATGAGGGTCATTAGCATGGCATTTGTTCTGATTCTGTCATACTTATATGAATTCCAATCAGTGCCGAAGGGGTTGGGTTTTCCTTCTGAATGAGAGGAAGAAGCCAAAGTAGGTTTTTGAGTATGCAACCCTCTACATTTCCCATCCTCTTACCCTAATATGCTGATGTAACCTGCTGTGGTTTTCTAATTGTTTATGTAATTGTCTGTAAGCCTCTTGAGGGCATAGATTAACATAATGAGTTTTTTGAATGGATTAACGGCTGCATGGAATGAGGAAATGGGTAACATAAATAGATTATATAGTCTTTTCTTCCAAGAGTTGTTAACTCTAGAAGTAGCAAACAGAGCAAGTGAAACATGCAGGCCCCTTCCCAGAGAACTCTGTTCACAGTCTCACTAGATCACAGCTTCCTCATTGATCCCTGGTTTCACTCTCTTTCTAACTCCTTCCAAACCAACCTATCACCAAAAGATTGTATAATCTCAGACTAGCATCTTCTCTGGAGAAGGCACTGGTGAACCGCTCCAGTACTCTTGCCTGGAGAATCTCAGGGACAGCAAAGCCTGGTGGGCTGCCGTCTATGGGGTCACACAGAGTCGGACATGACTGATGTGATTTAGCAGCAGTAGCAGCAGCAGCATCTTCTCCCATCTGTATTGCTACCGCAGCATCCCAATGGTTCCTCTCCAATTCTGCATCCTCAAGTCATTGCCCATACTTCAGCCAGTACAGCATTTGTACACTGTAAGTCTGATCATGCCATCACCTTATTCAAAGCATTTTAATGGCTCATACTGTAATCAGGGTTAAGAGCCAAACTTCTTAGGTTTATAATAGGGGTTGTTGTCCACAACCCTTCTGCTTACCTCTCTGCAGGCTTTCCTTTCATACCAACTTGCCTCTTTGTTCTTTGCCCACTCTTCACTCATGCTTGTTAGCCATGCTAAACTAAATCTGGTCCCATGCGCCTTCTCTTTTCTGGCCTCAGGACTTTTGCACATGCTGTTCCCACAGCCTGGAGCCCTGCACCTTTCCTTTTGCCCTCTCAATCTGACTAGCTGCAATTTAGCCTTTGGATCTCTGCTCAGTTATCCTCACTGCCTACAGAAAGCTTGCCCTGACATCTGATACCAAGCCTTGGTTTCATGCTCATTTTATGCCTATCAATGGCACACCCACATTTCTCTCCTAGCAGCAGTTACCAAACAGCACCATGGTCTGTAGCTCTTTCCTCCTCAGAGGTTTGTAAGCTTTTCCTTCACTGTTCCCATCATCTAAGGCAGAGCCTGGCACATAATAAACCTTTTGCAAATATATGATGGATAAGCAAATGTCCCACAGGGATGGGGAAAACATGAACATGTAGCCTGGCAAAACAGGCTTCATACTTTCTCTATATCCTGTCTGGGTTGAGACACCAAATGAGGTCAGTGTTTAATCAATTGATCCACTAAGTGCCGTTAAACTATAGCTTCTCATGCAGAGTCAGAGATGAAAGAAAACTGAAGTTGAAATTTTTCCTCAGAAAAAGAGTAAGCACTGATATTTCAAAGAGAAGATGCTCAGATGAAACATACCCATCTCCTGGTTGTCCTGGCAGGTAGGATGTTATTAGCATCCCTGATAAGCAATGAGATAAAGATGGAGCCCAAAGCACTTCCTCTTCTCTCTCCTTATCTCTTTCTCTCGCCATCTCCCTCCCTCCCCCTCTCTTTTTCTCTTTCCATCCCCACCCACCCATCATCTTCCACTCTCTCTGTTTTTCTCCCCTCCATCCCCTTTGCTTCAGCAACAATCTTAAGACAAGGGGAGTGCAATTACGCAGTGCCTGTTTAAAATTTAAGAAGACAAAAATGAGTTGAGGGTTTCTTTTTTTTTCCTTTTTGCAGGAAACAAATTAGCCCACAGTAGACTTGTGCCTGCAAGCAGCCCATTTAATTTGGTTATTTCCTACACCTTGAGGCTAGTTTTTCCCCACTAATTCTGTCAGTCTTTTTCCATATCAGGGCTTATCTCTTCACTGTACCGAGAATCATGTGACATAGCGAGAGTCTTAGCTGTATTTTATCTATTTAATCATTCCACCACCTTATTCCAGAAAGAATCTAAGGTGATGAGTCATTTTTGTAACCACAATCTCTCCCTTAAATTGATGCCCAGTGGCGTCTAGCAGTGTTTACCAAAGTTTCAAGCCCACATCATTAAGCATGTAGCTAAAAATCTATTCACAAAGTTCATGTGTCCCAATACAGTTGGGATAATGAGTCCATAAGTCCAAAAATGTCCAGACCAGCCAGTCTGCTGCTGGCTGTCCAATTGCAGAAGATCCCTTTTCATTGTATCTAGTTTGAGCTGGAGGAAGAATTTGGATCTTCACCCTAAACTCAGGCCCATGTGCCTCACTTCCTGCTGGAAATTGTCATTTGATGACTCTGCAGGGATCTCAAGTTTGAGATGCCTAATGTTGAGCTCACTGTCTTACTTGGAGCATAGTGTGGTGGTCAGCCACACAGAATCTGCTGCCAGGCTGTCTGAGTTCAGATCCTGACGCTACCAATCAACAGCTGCAAGTGGGCAAATTACTTAACCCCGTGCCTCCCTCTCTTCACCTATGAAATGTGGATAATACAGTGCCTTCCCCACAGGGCTCTTATTGTTGTTTAGTTGCTAAGTTGTGGACAAGCCAGGCATTGAACCCATGTCTCCTGCATTGGCAGGTAGCTTCTTTACCACTGAGCCACCTGGAAGCCCTTACTAGGGCTCTTACTAGGGATAAACCAGTTAATATGCATCAAGTGCTTAGATCACTTAGAGCGGCACATTCAGTGTCTCTTGGCTGATGGTATTGCTCTTACGGTCAGTTGTCTCCTTGGTGAACCATGTCAGCATCCACCAGTTCTCCAGAAAGTGAGTCAACTCCAGGCTCTTCCTAGTCCCTCACTTCACCTATAACGGGTCTCCCAAGCCTTGCTAACTTTACATTCCTGAGATTCTCCCAAGCCCACCTGCTTCTGTTCACCGACAGGGTGGGACATTGCTTTGGTTCAGGCTTTCTTCTTATCTCACTGGGATGCATGTGACGGCCTTCTAACCCATCTCAGCCCCTCCAGTGTTGCCCCCTCCACAAAACTCCACACACAAATGCAGTCGTGCCTCTTCCCCGCTTCACCCCTTCCAGTGCTTCTCTGTGGAAGGTCGCTTCCCTTGATGGATGACTCCAGTGCCTTTAACGTCAGCCTGCATGCCCCTTGTCCCCTTGTCTCCTTGCCCACCCTCCCAAGAGCCACCCCGTCTCAGTCACATGAATCATCAGGAGATGCCCTGCTGTCTTGTCTCTGGACTTTGAACAAGCCATTTTCTCTTGTCAATAACTCAGTCTCTGCCTTCTTCACTGGGCGAGTCATGGTGTTTTCTTCCTGGGCTCAGCTCCCCTACGCAGTGCCTTGTGTATGCCTCACCACACGACATTACATTTCTCTCTTCCCTTGGATATCTATTCTACTCCATTATTTCCTTGATGAAGTGTGGACATGGTTATTGGCTAAGAACTCTGAAACATTCTACCAGGTTTGAATCCTGGCTCCTATCACTTCCTGGCCATATAACTTTGGGTGAGTGACCTAGCCTCTGTACCTCCACCTTCTCATCTAGCAGGGCAATGAAAAGACCATTCCTGGTACATAGGAAGATATAAATAAATGGAAGTTATTCTAAACCCTGTCCTATTACTAATTGGGAACCTCAAACAATGCCTACCAAAAAAAAATTAACAACGTTAATGGGTTTTAAGATAAAAGGACACCACGCCCTGACTTGACACTGTCTCCACTGCTCATTACTGGGCAGCTGGTAATTGCAGAGCATGTAGACCTTCCTGCTACCACTTCCTCAGCAGTGTAGCCTCCTCAGGAGAGGGTTGATTCCCAGGATCCTGGGTGGCTTGGTGCAGAAGGAAGAGCATGCACTTTGAGACCAGGGTCCTGAGTCTGCTACCATAAAACCTGTAGTACTTCAGAAAAACTGCTTAATTTCTCTGTTTCCTCATGTATGAAATGGAAAAGCATACCTACTTTTCAATGCAACATATAAACCAAGTAGCTCTGTGCTGGCTTGTAGAAAACAGCATCTATTACAGTTTTTTTTAAAAAAAAAGACCTTTCCCCAGCACTACTGCAAAATCATTCTAACTAATCAAAACACACAATTTTCTTACTGAAGAAGGTATGATTGAAAGTGTTAATAGACATAATGTCAATAGGAAGGGATATAGAGTTAGTAAAGAGAGCTTCAGGTATGGATTGGAGATTAGGAATTTATTGAAATAAATCCTTTATATTTTTTTGATTCTTTGAAAGTGAGATCCTGGCAAGTACAATCTGAAACAAGGAGTGTTGAATAAACAATGTTATTTGAGGCTTGCTCTAGTATCAGTCTTTGATCCATGCTGGGCCTTCTGCATATGGTAGGTGGCCTTCATAAGTCAGTTCACTCACTCAGTCATGTTCGACTCTCTGCAACCCCATGGACTGCAGCACGCCAGGCTTCCCTGTACATCACTAACTCCCGGAGCTCACTCAAACTCATGTCCATTGAATTGGTGATGCCATCCAACTATCTCATCCTCTGTTGTCCCTTTCTCCTCCTGCCCTCAATCCTTCCCAGCATCAGGGTCTTTTCCAATGAGTCAGCTCTTTGCATCGGGTGGCTAAAGTATTGGAGTTTCAGTTTCAGCGTCAGTCCTTCCAATGAATATTCAGGGCTGATTTCCTTTAGGATGGACTGATTGGATCTCCTTGAAGTCCAAGGGACTCTAAAGAGTCTTCTCCAACACCACAGTTCAAAAGCATCAATTCTTTGGTGCTCAGCTTTCTTTATAGTTCAACTCTCAAATCCATACATGACTACTGGAAAAACAATAGCTTTGACTAGATGGACCTTTGTCAGCAAAGTAATGTGTCTGCCTTTTAATAAGCTGTCTAGGTTGGTCACAGCCTTTCTTTCAGGGAACAAGCATCTTTTAATTTCATGGCTGCAGTCACAATCTATAGTGATTTAGGAGCCTCCCCAAATAAAGTCTCTCACCATTTCCATTGTTTTCCCATCTATTTGCCATGAAGTGATGGGACCAGATGCCATGATCCTCGTTTCTGAATGTTGAGTCTTAAGCCAGCTTTTTTACTCTCCTCTTTCACTTTCCTCAAGAGGCTCTTTAGTTCTTCTTCACTATCTGCCATAAGGGTGGTGTATCTGCATATCTGAGGTTTTTATATTTCTCCCAGCAATCTTGATTCCAGCTTGTGTTTCATCCAGCCCAGCATTTCGCATGATGTACTCTGCATGAATCTAAATAAGCAAGGTGACAACATACAGCCTTGACATACTCCTTTTCCTATTTGGAACCAGTCTGTTCTATGTCCAATTCTAACTGTTGCTTCCTGACATGCATACAGGTTTCTCAAGAGTGTGTGTGGGCCTATGCATATGTGGGCCTTCACATATATGTCCTTGATTCCTACACAGATTTTTATTCCCTGTCCCAGATTGGCCAAATGGATTGGCCCTCTGCTCTACCCCCAATGCCTAGTCCAGTTTCTAGTACATAGGGGATATTCAACAAATGTTTGCTGAATTGTTGAATGAATAAATGATCTCTTCTTAGACTCAGTCACTAGAGTTGATTGGCTTCAGACAGAGGCCACAGCTGTGTTCACTTACCGTTCCTGGAAATTACTTCCTCCTCATTCGCTGATCAAGTAGGTCATTGACTAAGAGGGAATTATACTTACATTTGTGAGCTATTAATATATACTGCTCAAGTGAGAACTACAGCCTGTTCTAGAGCATCTAGATCTGGCCACAAGAGACTGGGCTTCACTCTAATTTTGAAGTTACTTTGTTGAATGCCCATTTTAAAAATTGAAGTATAGTTGATTTACAATGTCATGTTAGTTTTAGGTATATAGCAAGGTGATTTGGTCATATACATGTATATATATATATATATATATATATATATATATATATATATGTATACATACATGCCCATGGATATACATATACACATATCGATTTTCAGAGCCTTTTCCCTTATAGGTTATTATAAAATATTGAGTATAATTCCCTGTGCTCTACAGCAGGATCTTGTTTGTTTTATGTATAGTAGTGTGTATCTGTTAATCCCAAATTCCTAATTTATTCCTCTCCCCACCTCATTTCTCCTTTCATAACCATAAGCTTGATTTCTATGCCTAGAGGTCTATTTCTGTTTTATATCTAGGTTCATTTGTATCTTTTCTTTAGGTTCCACATATAAGCAGTACATGATATTTGTCTTTTTCTGTCTGGCTTACTTCATTTGGTAGATAATCTCTAAGTTCATCCATGTTACTTCAAATGACATTATTTCATTCTTTTATGGCTGAGTAATATTCCATTGTACCATAGCTTTATCCATTCATCTGTTGATGGATGTTGAGGCTGCTTCCAGGTCTTGGCTATTTATAAATAGTGTGGCAGCTATCCTATTAAACAGCATAGTTTTTAAAAAAATTCTTTTGTTATGGCAGGTCAAACCTAGAAGACAATCAAATGCTTTTAAAACATGATTGTTTTGACTTCAGAGGGAAGAAGTCCAGTTGGGAACACAAAGCCTGCCCTTGGAATAGGAATTCTGGATTCTAGTCCCTCAACTAGCTGTGGGACTTTGGGCCCAGACATTTTGCTCTCTAGGCCTCAGTGCTTTCATCTATAAAATGAGGTGAATTAGTCCAGGCGATCTCCAAGTCTTTCCAGGATGAAAATGTATTTAAAGCCAGGCATATTTAGTACATCCACTTCATCACATAGTATTGCTTTTGAATTACTAACATGATGTATCCTAACAGTTCCATTGTGGAAACTAAAATGCAGGGCACTTCTTGAGCTTGAAAATCTTTTTCTACATTACTCTTCCAAAATTAATATATAGCGTAAGCCCAACGTCCCTGTTCATCTATATTTAAAATGGCCACAAATTTGTGTGTACCTTAACAAATAAGATAAGAACTGTAAATGACATCTATAAGCAACTAGGGGATATTTTCAACATTTATTGTGACATAAAGAATAAGAACTGTGCTAATATTCATGTGAGGAGATTCACTGGTAACTTATCTTGCATGATAGATGCATAGTAATGTTGGGCAGATTCTGCACATAAAAGTAATACATTAGGTATTTAGAATTTCTAGGAAATTGTAATAAGAAACCAACCAATCAGGAACATAAAAGCACTTTTTCATAGCAACTGTGATTTCAACTCAGAGGTGAAATGAGGTAAAATTAAAGATGTTGAGAAACAAAGTCTCCTCCATTTCTTCTTGGCTCTACTACCTTGCAAACCTTCCTCATCTTCCCTCTCAATAGAGGCAGAGTTCTCTCAAAAGCCAGTTTCTCTCCCCTGCGCTACTTACTGCTTTGCTCTATTACAGATACATGCCTAATTCCAGAATTGTCTCTGTGTCCTGTTCATATATCCTCAATATTTCCCTTCCTGATTCCTCCCTTCTTTTCTCTAAACACACACAGTTATGCTGTAGAATAATTTGCTCGATCATAATGCAATTTCTATTAAAAGTCCTTCTATTTAATACGTGTGCTTGCTCAGTTGTTCAGGCAAGTCTGACTCTTTGCAGCCCCATGGACTGTAGCCCACCAGGCTCCTCTGTCCATATAATTTCCTAGTCAAGAATACTGGAATGGGTTGCCATTTCCTCTTCCAGGGGATCTTCCCAACCCAGGGATGGAATCCACTTCTCTTGAGTCTCTTATGCTGACAGGCAGATTCTTTGCCACTCATACCACCTGAGAAACCCCACGGGGCTATTTAATACAGATATCTTTAAATTGCTATCTCCATTACCTCTCCACTATTTAATTTCTTAGCCTCCTAAAAATCATTCCCTCCCAGGCAACTGTAGAGTGCTCTCAGCACTACCCTCCTTTCCCTCCATCACAGAATCTGCAAAATGGTACCAAAGAATAACCAAATGAACAGGTGTGAAGCCTCGGAGTCATCTTGGGCCTCTCCTCTGAATTATAGTTTCAAATATCCCTGTGTCTACTCAATATTGCCACTTGGATGTAATGCCAGTCACAACTCCTGCAGGTAAAAGACAGCACACTGAAAGGATCCCTGAAGGGCATTTGATGAACAGACTCTAAGGAGGAGTGGGAAACATTTGGGGAACCAATAGGAGATGATGGAGCCCTTCAGGGAACCGGTGAAGCAATGAGCCACCATCACATCTACGTTTAAAGAGTGTTGCAGGTTGAACTGTGTCCCCCCTCAAAAAAATTCACATTGAAGTTCTAACACCCTGTTATTCAGACTATGACAACATTTATAGATAGAGTCTTTTTTTTTTAAAGAATAAGAAATAAATGTTTATTTTATTAAATCATTGTGGATTGGACATTGTTTTAGCAGTAGACAGTATATAATTCAATGGTTTACAAAACACACACACACACACAGAATAAAGCTTTAACATGAGTAATTGTTTTTTATATTTTTTTCTTTAATTGATTTTTATTTTTTAGTTTGTTTTGCTTTACAATACTGTATTCGTTTTGTTACATATTGACATGAATTAGCCATGAGTGTACATGAACTCCCAATCCCGACCCCCACCTCCACCCTCCCGCCCCACACCCTCTCTCTGGATTATCCCCGTGCATCAGTCCCAAGCATCCTGCATC
>SJXQ01010596.1:71871-101738 GCA_006408695.1 Aepyceros melampus
CAGCCATTCTGACTGGTGTGAAATGGTACCTCATTGTGGTTTTGATTTGCATTTCTCTGATAATGAGTGATGTTGAGCATCTTTTCATGTGTTTGTTAGCCATTCGTATGTCTTCTTTGGAGAAGTGTCTATTTAGTTCTTTGGCCCATTTTTTGATTGGGTCATTTATTTTTCTGGAGTTGAGCTGCATAAGCTGCTTGTATATTTTTGAGATTAGTTGTTTGTCTGTTGTTTCATTTGTTATTATTTTCTCCCATTCAGAAGGCTGTCTTTTCACCTTGCTTATAGTTTCCTTTGTTGTGCAGAAGCTTTTAATTTTAATTAGATCCCATTTGTTTATTTTTGCTTTTATTTCCAGTATTCTGGGAGGTGGATCATGAGTAATTATTTTTTAAAGGCAAGTGTCAAAGTTCAACGTAGACTCTTCCAGTTTCATGGATATGAAGCTTCCTCTGGGTTCCAAAGGTAGATTGTGTGTGTGTTCAGTTTTGTCTGACTCTTTGCAACCCCGTGGACTATAGCCTGCCAGCCTTCTCTATCTATGGGATTTTCCAGGCAAGAATACTGGAGTAGGCTGTCATTTCGTCCTCCAGAGATCTTTCTGATCAGGGATTGAACCTTTGTCTACTGCATTTCCTGGATTAGCAGGTGGATTCTTTATGGAGGTGATTTAGCTAAAATGAGGTCATTGGAGTGAAGCCTAACTTAATATGCCTAAGGTCCTTGTAGACTTCCCTGGTGGCTCAGATGGTAAAAGCATCTGCTTACAGTGCAGGAGACCTGGGTTCAGAGGACATCAGGTACATATAGAGGAAAGAGGATGTAAAGAAACAAAGAGAAAATGTCCAGCACAAGCTGAGGTGTGGGGCCGAGGACAGACGCTTCCCTCACTTGCTCTCAAAAGGAACCAACCTGCTGATGCTTTGATGTTGAACTTCTGGCCTCCAGAAGTATGAGAAATATGTGCCAGTTGTTTAAGTCACTCAGAGTGTCTCCAAAGCAGAGAGTCGCTCTCCTTGTGTCTCCCAGGGAAATTCTCTTCCATGACACAAAAATACATACAAAAACATGTATTGGTTTACCCCCAAATTAAAATATAGGGTTATTGATACTTATGTATATATAAACGAGGAATTCTTATTGTTATAAAGTCAGACAAATCAGAAAATGATAAGGAAGAAAGTTTAAAAAAATGACTGTTTAAGTTCTACCACTCTGAGATATTCATTATTAATGTTTCTGTGACTATGATTTCATACATGTTTTAGGCTCAGATGGATCAGTTCAGTTCAGTCACTTAGTCATGTCCGACTCTTTGCGACCCCAGGAATCGCAGCACGCCAGGCCTCCCTGTCCATCACCAACTCCCGGAGTTCACTCAGACTCACGTCCATCGAGTCAGTGATGCCATCCAGCCATCTCATCCTCTGTCATCCCCTTCTCCTCCTGCCCCCAATCCCTCCCAGCATCAGAGTCTTTTCCAGTGAGTCAACTCTTCGCATGAGGTGGCTCGGTGGATACTTACATATAAAATTTTATACAAATGTGTCCATATTATACATGCCTTTTAAAGAAGTTCTCAATACCTGTCCCCTTGTCTTCAATCTTTCTGTTTATTCACCTGTCCTTTCCCTTTCTCCTGACCCCATACTTCTCATCCCAGATCTAGGAACCAGCATTAAAACTTTATCATATAGTCTTCCATACTTCTTTCCAGGCTCATAAGTCATGTGTGAATATTTAAGTACAAATATTAGTCTTTGGGGAAACAGAATAAAAATTAAGACTCGCTTCAAAAGATATTGCTTACCCTTATCTTCTCTTAATTTTTCTTCTAAAAATTTTCTGCCTTTTATTTTCTATTTAAATTTGTAATATAATTGGGATTTATTTTTACATGTGATGAGAGACAAGAGTATAATTTTAGTTTTCTTCTAGATGGAAAGCAAGTTACGCCAGTATTTTTATTAAATCAGTTATTTTTCCCCCTGAAGTTGAAACATCACCTTTGGCATATGTCAACTTCCCGTAGTTACTAAGATCTATTTCTTGAATTTCCATTCTATTTCATTGGTCTTTTATTTTGGTACCATATTGCTTTAATTGAGAGGTCTCTACAGTATGATTTAATCTCCAGGAAAACATCACTGCTTTTATTTTTATTAATTTTGATTATTCTCAGACAGTTAATCTTACATGTGTTGCTTTTCTCAAATTACTCTCTATTTTGAGATAGATTTACATGCAGTTGTAAGACATGATAGAGAAAGGCCATGATTCCTCAGTAGTAACATATTGAAAAACTGTCGCACAATAGCACAATCAGGATATTGACATTGATATAGTCAAAAAGTACATTTCTATCACCACAACGATCCCTGTATTTATCTTTTAATGTCAAACTCACTCTTCTCCTACCCCTATCTATTCTTAACTGCTGGCAAACACTTATCTGTTCTTCATTTCTGTAATTTTATAATTTCAAGAATGTTATATAAATGAAATCATGTAGTGTATAACCTTTTGGAATTGACTTTTCCACTCAGCATAATTCCCTTGAGATTCATCCAAGTTGTTGCTGTATCAGTGTTTTCTTTCTTATTATTCTGAGTCGTATTCCATGATATCAATATATCATAATTTATTTAACCATTCACTCATTGAAGAACACTTGGATCATTTCCAGTTTGGGGCTATTACAAATTAAGTTAATTTGAACATTCACAAAGAGGTTTCTGCATGAACATGTTTCCATTTTCTTGAATAAATGACCAAGAGTATAACTGCCAAGTTGAAGTCATACACTAGTTACACATTTAGCTTACTAATAAAAGGCCAAACACTTTTCCAGTGTGGATATACCATTCTATATGCTCACGAGTAATGTAGGAGTGATCCAGTTTCTTCCATTCTATTTCACCAGCATTTGGTGTTGTCATCATTTGTTATTATAACCACTTGGACAGGTGTGTAGTGATATCTCATTATGGTTTTAATTTGCATTTCCCAAATGACTTGTGATGTTTAACATCTTTTCATGTGCTTATTTCCATCTGTATATCCTCTTCGGTGAAATGTCTGTGCATGTCTTTTGTTCACTTTCTAGTTGCATTTTTTTTTTTTACTATTAAGTTTTGAGAGGTCTTAATTTCTTCAAGACAATGTTTCTTTGTCAGCTAATGTGGTTTACAAACATTTTACCCCACTGTGGAAATTGTTTTCTCATCTTCTTTAAAGAGTTACTCACAGGACAAAAGTTTTTAATTTTGATGAAATAAAATTTACTGTTTCTTTATGGACTGTGCTTTTGGTATCAAATATATAAACTCTTTGCCTAGCCTTTAGCTTCCCTGGTGGCTCAGATGGTAAAGAATCTGCCTGCAATGTGGGAGACCCGGGTTTGATCCCTGGGTCGGGAAGATCCCCTGGAGAAGGAAATGGCAACCCACTCCAGTACTCTTGTCTGGAAGATTTCATGGACGGAGGAGCCTGGTAGGCTATAGTCCGTGGGGTCACAAAGAGTCAGACACGACTGAGCGACTTTATTCTTTTTCTTCTTCTTTGCCTAGCCTTAGATCTTGAAGATTTTCTGTTTTTTTTTTTTTTCTTAAAAGTTTTATATTTTAGCATTTTATTGAAGTCTGTGATCCATTTTGAATTAGTTTTTGTATAAAGTGTGAGGCTGAAGTTGAGGTTCACTTTTTTGCCTGAGGATATCCAGCAGCTCCTGCACTATTATTGAAAAAGCTATTTTCTTCCATCAAATTGCTTTTGCGCTTCTGTCAAAAATCAGTTAGGCATATTAGTGGGAGATATTTCTGGTTTCTCTGTTCTATACCCATTGATCTCTGTGTCTAACCCTTTCAACACTATACAGTCTTGATTACTGTAGTTACATACTCTTGAAATCATAGAAGCTGACTTCCCCCGCTTTTCATTTTCAAAAATGTTTTTACTGATTTTATTTTTCTTTCCACATGTACTTTAGAATAATATTGCCTATATCTAGGGAAAATATTGCATTAAGCATGCTTATTGATTTGGGGATACCTGGCATCATTACTATGTTGGAGTTTTCAATTCATGAATATATGTCTCTCCATATACTACTTGGATTTTCTTTGATGTCTTCCAACAATGTTTTATAGTTTTCATCACACATGTTCTATATATTTGTTTTAGATTTGTATCTAAGTATGTAATATTTTGAGTGACTCTAAATGATCTTTTTAATTTCAGTGTCCACATATTAATTGCTAGTATATTGAAATGCAGTTGACTTTTATATGTTTATCCCATATCTTATAACCTTGCTGAATTCACTTTATGGTTCTATAGGTTTTTATATATACTTGGGATTTTTCTATTAAAACAGTCATGTCATCTGCAAATAGAGATGGTTCTTTCTTTCTGATATGTATCTTTTATTTCCTTATCTTGCCTTACTGTCCTGGCCAGAACTTCTCCAGTACTATATAGGAGAGCGGTCGTTCTCTTGTTACCAGTTTTACAGGGAAAGCATTGAGTCTTACCATAAGCATAATGTTAGCTGTAGGGCTTTTTGGTAGAGGTTCTTGGTCAGTTAAGCAAGTTTCTCTTTATTTCTCTTTTTCAGAGAGGTTTTTCGTTTTGTTTATTTTTAATGAATGGGTATTAGATTTCACCAAGTGGCCATGCAGGGAGACTTGATAGTCTAGTTACCTCTGGCCAAGTTCCAGGCAATGTCTCCAGGGGTCCCAAGAGACACAAAGATATGCAAATCTGGAATAGAAAGGAAAAGGGTCAATTGGAGACAGTTGCTACAATATAGAAATTAGTCAATAAAGTTTAACTCTCTCTTCTTTGAGCATTTCTATAATAAAAGTTCACTTGCTTTTCAAAGGCAGGGTTCTAGCTTCTTTTCTTTCTTACATTTTTTCTGTGTCTTTCAACGAAATGATCAGAAACTTATGGTTTGAACTCCCAAGCAAAGAACCTTCTGCCAAGGCCTTGCGTGTGTAGTGTCTAGCCCGACTCTCTTCCAGAGACAGAAAATGAAACCCCATGTATCTGTTCCCTAGAATATAAAAACCACTACTTCACTGCTAGTCTTGTCACTAGGAAAGTGTTAATTAGTATTAGTTGAAGGCAGATTATCTTGGCCTCTGTTAATATTGTGTCCCTGTTCTTTTCTGACATAGAAAAGGCACTGTTATAATTGACAGGCAGCAACAGCTTCCTAGGTAGGGATAAGAGAAGTATTGCTAATTTGATCAGTGTCGCACTTGCTTTGTTCTTCATTATACTGAAGGGGAAAGTCAAAGCTTCAGGGAGATTGCAGGGGGAAAGACGTGATCCTGGTCCCAGCTGTTACCTAGGAACCCAAGCAATCTTGGGGGGCAAAGGACAGTCCTTACCAAAAACCTCAAAGTAAAGTGGAATCATTCCTTCCATGTGATAAAAAGATTTTATTCCAAATTCTTTCCTTCCTTCACTCATACAAATATTACTGAGCAGCCAAGACAGGCACTGGAGACAGGGCTCCCCTCTTCAGATAACTTATATCCTGGTGAGGAAGGCAAATGTATGACCTAATTTCAATTATTAATAAGAGCCACAAAGAATGCAATGCAGAGAGGGTGACAGTGATAGGACAGGCATTCTATTTTACATAGAGTGGCCAGAGTGGCCTTTCAGAGGGCTGACATTTGAGCAGAGATCCAAATGAAGTGAGGAAGTAAGCAATGCAAAGTTCTACGGCCAGAGATTCTATGATGAATTATAAAGGCCCTGAGGCAGGATAATGCTGGGTGTGTTTGAAAATCAGCAAGGACTTCCCAGGCAGTGCTAGTGGTAAAGAAACTGCCTCTTAATGCAGGAGACCCTAGAGATTTGAGTTCAGCCCCTGGGTCGGGAATATCACCTGAAGTAGGGAAGATACCCTACTCCAATATTCTTGCCTGGAAAATTCCATGGACAGTGTAGCCTGGTAGGCTACAGTCCATGGGGCCACAAAAAATCAAAAGCCACTGAGCACACACATACACAAGGCCAGCACAATACCCATCTTATACCAGGCAAGAGAGTCCCATCCCCCTCACCCCGTCCTCAGCTTCTGTTTCAGAAAACCTTACATATCACACGGTGAAGATCGCCCAGTCATGTCTGACTCTTTGCGACCCCATGGATGGCTCCTCTGTCCATGGGATCTTCCAGGCAATAGTACTGGAGTGGTTTGCCATTTCCTTCTCCAGGGACCTTCCTGACCCAGGGATCGAACTCCAGTCTCCCACATTGTAGATGGACGTTTAATTGTCTGAGCCACCAGTGAAGTCCCCGCATATCCCCAGAAATGACAACTATGTGGATGCCGCCATCACACAGAAGCTGGTGATCTGCTTTGGTTACCACAGCACAACCTGTAATTTTAAACAGTTGCCCTCATTTTTTGCTCTACCCAGTTTCCAGACAATTGTTTCTCCATATCTTTGGCTCTGTGTCCTCAAAGCAAAAATCAACTGTGTCCAACGGCAAAGGTTTGAGTTTTGCTGAGCTGACACAGCCTTAGTCAGACTACAGTGAGTGAGGGTTTTGAGACATGGAAACGCTTTGGCTTACAAAAAAGACAAATCAATTAACTTTTAATTGTTTTTCTTAGAAAACATGAACACAGTTGATGCTTGCATAACGAAGGTTGTTCTCCATAGCACAAAGTATCCACTTCCTTGTTTCTCTTCCCATGCCATTTCTTGGCTCTTGCAGTGTGTACAAATTCAGGTGGTATTTGCAGGTTATATATGCACACTGGGACCATCCCTCAATATTAATCAATACATATTTCTCCTAAATTTGTAGACATGTAGCCTCAGATGTTGACAGGTGTGGAGCATCATACTGAGACAACTAGATCCAGAGGTTTGCACATTTTACATTATAAAATATTGAATGGTAGTTAATTTTCAAAAAATTAAGTAAAAATAGCTTTAAAAGTTAAATAAAGTTTCAAGTTTACTAATTTCATTCAAAATGTTGATAGTCATTAATTATAATTGGTATTTGCCTTTTAACCTAATAGATAATCTGACTATTTTAGAAGAAAACTAAACTTTTAAAACATAAAAATCTTAATCTTTTAATTTTGTCTTTCTTAAACACCCAGATATACACAATGATAATTAAATTCAGATGTTTAATATCTTATAGAACTTCAGTTATATAAATCCACAAACCACAGCTTCACACATTTCTTTTTGCCTTTGTCATTAGAAAGGTATGTTTGCCAAAATGAGAGAACATAATATATTCTGTTTAATAGTTTATTAGCTTGATTTAAATTTTTAATATTTAGAAATATGGAATGCGGTCCTCAATTTTTACCTCTTGCCTGGGTCCCACAAATGTTAGGAATGTGTCTGGGCCAGTGAACCTAGAGCTGGGGCTGATTCATACTGGGCCCAGAAGGCCATGGTAAGGAGTTGGGATTGATTCCAAGCTGGATGGGAAGTCATTAGATGTTTGTGACCTGGGTAGTAGCAAACTGGAAGTTCATCTCTACTGTGTAGGACCAATTCAACATTGATTTTTTTGAAAAGAAATATATTAGGCAAAGGATTTTTGAACACCCCCACTCCACTCTTGACTATAAACATGAAAACTGTCATTAAATGCTTAGGAATTCCAAAATCATCAACTCATACTACCACATTCAAAGAGGAGTCTGGTTAATCTAACACATGAGACTAGGCTGAACTGCAGCAGAGCCTGTTTATTTAAGAAGAAATTTCCCTGGTACACAATTTCTTTTGGGGAGGCCTTGACTTTGCTCATGCAAACAAACAACTGATAGAGCATACTGGTTTTCCAGGATGATTCCCTTCTATTCGGTTGGTGCAAAAGTAATTGCGGTTTTACACTGTTGAACTTTGCTGTTTGATGTTGGAATATATTCTTAAATAAATGTGGTTATGTTATACACAATTTTAATGTGCATGTCTCCCTTTTTTTTGCTAATGATTTATTACTTGCTATGTCGCCGGGGTCCAGCCCCGGTGGATCCACGGTGATTCGAAGGTAGAGACGGAGTCGGCGAGAAAAACACTTTTAGAAATATAAGATTAGATTAGGAAATAATAGTATAGTAGGAAAATTTAGATGGAGAAAAGAAGGCTGAATAACTTGATTTATGTGGAATACCAATCACCACCTACGTAGGCCACAGGCGTCTTTCCGTTCTCCCAAAGGAGAGGAGGCACTGAGGCCTCCCCGGTCCGATCTTAGAAGCCCAGGCATAATTAGTAGGCTTGGTGAGGACCACTCCCCAGATGGGAATTCAGCCAGAAGGAGAAAGAAAGAACGACACGGGGGGAATCAGCCTTTCCAGAAACTGATCCCATTTTCTTTATTTTCAGGTTTGCTTAAATACCTTTTTTACACATAGGGATGAATACAGAGTCACGTGGGGGTCAGCAGTCCTGACCTTTATCAAAATCAGGTGCTTTACATAAAAAAAGGTCTTAGGGGTTTTACATCATCTTCTGGCCATGAGGCCTGCTGACACTTCATGACCCTCTCTTTCTGATAACCAAAAAACTATTTTTTTTCCAAGGGTGTTTTTCCTTAAACCAGGCACCACCCTCCAGATAAAGGTACATTCCTATAGGGTAAGGGTGTAATGAGTTACAATCAAGAAGGGATTTATCTAACCCAAGGTTAACATGATTAATCTTAAAGGTTAATACTTATTTCTCTTATATGCTAGTTATATTCATTATAAGGGCAGGGAATATGAAGATTTAGCTACAAAACATCAGCCCAACAAGTGAAGTCCTTTCACCAATACAATTCCTAATCAACCCACTATACTAATAAATTCTAACTTCCCAAAAGAATCTGCCTTTAGTAAGTCTAAAACATCTCGTGCCTCTCGCTGTTGGGAGGCTGTAAATAATCACATTTGGCCGGACGAACCTATACAGGCAGGCTAGATAACCTTCAGAGGAGTTTGTAAGCTGAAACACTCTTGTCACGCCCAGGAATTTTATCAACTGGAGCTGCAAGTTAACTCCTTCTCTGAGAGAAATGGTTATGGGGGAGAGCCCCCCGTAAAGTCAGAGGTGTAGGTGAGAGCATAAAACAGACTCTTGGTTTTGGGGGTAGATGCTCGGGAACAGGGGGTTTCCTGAGACTTGATCACGCCTTTGCGTATGCCAAGCCTCCTTCCTCATGACCTTTGCCACGGGCAGAGTTCCTCACCCTGGCCCCCGGCACTATGTGTTTTATATTTATTTTAGACTATGGAAATGATGTTAGACAAAAAGCAAATTCAAGAGATTTTCTTATTCGAGTTCAAAATGGGTCGCAAAGCAGCAAAGACAACTTGCAACATCAACGCATTTGGCCCAGGAACTGGTAATGAATGTACAGTACAGTGATGGTTCAAGAAATTTTGCAAAAGAGACAAGAGCCTTAAAGAAGAGCACATAGTGGCCAGCCATTGGAAGCTGACAACCACCAGCTGAGAGCATCATCAAAGCTGACCCTCTAACAACTACACAAGAAGTTGCTGAAGAACCCAGCGCTGGCCATTCTACAATCATTTGGCATTTGAAGCAAATTGGAAAGGTGAAAAGGCTCAATAGGTAGGTGCCTTGTGAGCTGACTCAAAAAAAAAAAAAAATCATCGTTTTGTAGTGTCTTCTCTTAACGTATGCACAATGACAAACCATTTTCTGATCAGACGGCGACATGATAAAAAGCGGATTTTATACAACAACCGCACAACTGGCGATGACCAGCTGAGTGGCTGAACTGAGAAGAGGTTCCAAAGCACTTCCCAAAGCCAAATTTGCATGAAGAAAGGTCATAATCACTGTTTAACGGTCTGCTGTCAGTCTGATCCACTACAGCTTCTGAATCCTGGCAAAACTCAGGAAATTGATGAGATCCACCCAAAACTGCAATGCCTGCAGCCAGCATTCATCAAGAGGAAGGGCCCAATTCTTCATGACAACACCCAACTGCATGTTGCACAACCAACACTTCTAAGTTGAATGAATTGGGCTACAAAGTTTTGCCTCGTTCACCATAGTCTCCTGACCAACTGACTTCAAGACCACAATTCTTGACCACTTCAAGAATCTCAACTTTTTGCTAAGAAAATGCATCCACAACTGGCAGAAAATGCTTTCCAAGAGTTCATCGAATCCAAACGCATTGAGTTTTACACTACAGGAATAAACAAACTTATTTCTCATTGGCTATTGGCAAACGTGTTGATTGTAGTGGTTCTTATTTTGATTAATAAAGATTATGTTTGAGCCTAGTTAGAATGATTTAAAATTCACACTCCAAAACTGCAATTATGTTTGGTTTGTACCAACCTAATATATTCAGACAGTATGTTCTCTACAATCAGACTGTCTGCCCTGAATCTTGGCTCTTCCACTTTCTAGCTGTGTGACCTTGAACAATTTACTTGACTCCTCTCTATCTCTAAGGAGGTTAATTATAGGATTGTTGTGAAGATCAAACAAAATAAACTACACACACAATTTAGGATAGAGCCGAGCATATAGTAAGCACTTAAAAATACTAGTTATTTATCATTATTTCCAACTTCTTGGCTACCCAGTGATAAGACTGAAAAGGCCACATTTCAATTCTGTGAGTTTTTTTTTAATTGAGCAATTCATGAAGAAATGGGCTTTTCACAACAGGCAGTATTCAGGCAGGGGTGCATAATTATCTTTGTGGAAGATTGTAAAAGTAAGCACAGCCTAAGAAGGAAATTGAATTTCATGAGCTCTCTTTCAGCATCAAGATTCTATGTTTCTTACTATGAATTCAGCTTCCTAAGGGTGCTACACCTTCTCAGAGCTTATAATCTCATAGGAAAGATGAAAATGAGTCATACAAAGCAGGTAACAGTAAAGAAGGTGACCCTGATGAGAGGCACTGAGGGTGAATGGTTCAGTGGAGGCGTCTGTGCAGGAAGCAGGGATGGACAGATGGGGTTTTCTTCAGCTCATAACAGAGAGTGACACTGGTTGGGTAGAGAAGGAGAGAGCTGGAGAGAGGGTTATGTCTTGGCCCCCAAGCTGCTCTACCAAGCCAGATCTTCACATACCCCTACCTCTCCCCATCTCAACTGCTGTTTATGTAGCATCCAGAGAAGCAGCTTCATCTGGCCATTCTCAAGGGACAGAGGCCTGGGCTTTGAGGAACATCTGTGGATGCTTGATAGCAGAGGTCAGGTGAATTACCCTCTTTATATTGGGGTTTGGACTGTGTCTCATTCCCTTTACCCCAGTGAGCTGCTCCATTTCCATTACTGACAATGCTGCATAGACCCTTGGTACTCAGAGTGTGGTCCAAGGATCAGCATCTCTGGCTTGTGAGAGATGAAGTATTTCCATTCTAAAACCTACTGAATCAGAATCTGCATTTTAACAAGAGCCTAGGCAAGTTGTATGCACATTGAAGTGTAAGAAGCACTTTTACTACAGTGGTTTTCAAGTCTGGAATTGCTGAAGGAGATTATACCTGAGGGAGCTGGATATGCAGGTCCCTTCTCAGGCCTACTGAATCAGAATCACCAAAGATGGGGGTCTTGCTATCTGTATTTTTTAATGTGTAATTTTTAAAATTGGGAGCAAATATGATGATCAGGTGTGGAAATCATTGCTTTAGGAGAAAACCCAGGTGTAGTCTGGACACTCAGGACTCAATCAATAACTAACACCAAAAGAGAAAAAAATACTGAACTATGAGAAAAAAAAAATAGGTTAATCCCAAATGATTATGGAGACTAGAAGTCACCCAAGCTCCCAGTAGCCCTGGGGAGTGCTCTGTATAGGACTTGGCAAGGTACTTTACTCATCTGTAAAGTGGGAGTGTTAAAGTACGTACTGCAGGAAGTTATAAAGCTCTCTTTCTTAGTGAATAAAACTCTTTAATTCTTGCTAATGTTGACAAATTGGACATAGCTGTTGACAGCCACCTAGAATGCTCTTACCACAGAGACCTACAGGGGCCACTACGGTATTCCTTCAGCTATCTGATCAAACATCATCTTGTCCTGGTCAGGCTTTCCCTGACTCCCACATGATATAACACAACTTGCCACCATCATCATCACCACTTTTTAATCCTCTTGCCCCTCTTATTATTATTTTTCTTAGCATTTATCCTTGTCTTACCTTTCAGGTAATTATTTGATACCTGTCTCTTCCAACTAAACTTTAAGATCCATAAGAAAGAGTCTTCATCTTTCTCTTCCTTGTTATGTCCCCATTGCCTGCCTTCCAAGCTGGCATATAGTTGGCATCAGTAAATATTTACTGGATGATTGAATTAGTCAATGCACTTTGTTTTTTTTTTAATTGATTTTTAGTTTTTAATTTGTTTTGCTTTACAATACTGTATTCATTTTGCTATACATTGACATGAATCAGCCACGAGCATACATGAACTCCCAATCCCGACGCCCACCTCCCCCCTCCCACCCCACACCTTCTCTCTGGATTATCCCCGTGCATCAGTCCCAAGCATCCTGCATCCTGCATCAAACCTAGACTGGCGATTCGTTTCACTTATGATATCATACATGTTACACTGTCACTCTGCCAACTCATCCCACCCTCTCCCTCTCCCTCAGAGTCCAAAAGGCCATTCTATACATCTGTGTCTCTTTTGCTGTCTTGCGTACAGGTTTATCATTACCATCATTCTAAATTCCATATATATGTGTAAGTATACTGTATTGGTGTTTTTCTTTCTGCTTACTTCACTCTGTATAATCGGCTCCAGTGTCATCCACCTTATTAGAACTGATTCAAATGTATTCTTTTTAATAGCTGTGTAATACTCCATTGTGTATATGTACCACCGCTTTCTTATCCATTCATCTGCTGATGGACATCTAGGTTGCTTCCATGTCCTGGCTATTATAAACAGTGCCACAATGAACATTGGGGTACACGTGTCTCTTTCAATTCTGGTTTCCTTAGTGTGTATGCCCAGCAGTGGGATCGCTGGATCATAAGGCAGTTCTATTTGCAATTTTTTAAGGAATCTCCACACTGTTCTCCATAGTGGCTGTACTAATTTGCATTCCCACCAACAGTGTAAGAGGGTTCCCTTTTCTCCACACCCTCTCCAGCATTTATTGCTTGTTGACTTTTGGATCGCAGCCATTCTGACTGGTGTGAAATGGTACCTCATTGTGGTTTTGATTTGCATTTCTCTGATAATGAGTGATGTTGAGCATCTTTTCATGTGTTTGTTAGCCATTCGTATGTCTTCTTTGGAGAAATGTCTATTTAGTTCTTTGGCCCATTTTTTGATTGGGTCATTTATTTTTCTGGAGTTGAGCTGCATAAGCTGCTTGTATATTTTTGAGATTAGTTGTTTGTCAGTTGCTTCATTTGCTATTATTTTCTCCCATTCAGAAGGCTGTCTTTTCACCTTGCTTATAGTTTCCTTTGTTGTGCAGAAGCTTTTAATTTTAATTAGATCCCATTTGTTTATTTTTGCTTTTATTTCCAGTATTCTGGGAGGTGGATCATAGAGGATCCTGCTGTGATTTATGTCAGAGAGTGTTTTGCCTATGTACTCCTCTAGGAGTTTTATAGTTTCTTGTCTTATGTTTAGATCTTTAATCCATTTTGAGTTTATTTTTGTGTATGGTGTTAGAAAGTGATCTAATTTCATTCTTTTACAAGTGGTTGAGCAGTTTTCCCAGCACCACTTGTTCAATGCACTTTGATACTAACTTCCCTTGCACTCTTCAAGTACTGGTGTTAAAAGCTAATGAGTCTTTTCAATATACTATCCATGTGTTGTGCTCTATGTAAAGGCAAGGAATGGAAGCAATATAAATGTCCATCAGCAGATGAGTGGATAAAGAAGATGTGGTGTATATATTGGGTTGGCCAAAATTTTCCTTTGTGTTTTTCCACTACATCTTGTGGAAAAACCCAAATGAACTTACTAGGCAACCCACTATGATAAAATACTGCTTGGCCACAAAAAAATAATGAAATTTTGCCATTTTCACAACTTGGATGGACTTTGAGGGCATTAAGCTAAGTGAAATGAGTCAGAAAAATAAAGACAAATGCTGTATGAAATCATTTATATGTGGAATCTAAAAAATACAATGAAGTAGTGAATAAAACAAAAAAGAATTAGACTCACAGCTACAGAGAATACATTGTGGTTACCAGTGTGGAGATGAAGGAAGAGGGGCAATATAACGGTGAGGGCAAAAAGATTATATGGGATTACATGAAATCATGTATATAAAACTTTTGAAAATTGTAAAGCACTATAGAACTTAGAGAATCTTTCATTCAAAAAAAAATTTAATAAAATGAAAGCTAATAGCTGTCTTTAGCATACTACCCAAGTACTGTCTTCCATGGGAAGTCTTCCTGACAGGCTTCTGCCCAGAGAGAACGAGTGATCCTCTCCCTTGTATTATGTATTCTCTCCTCCTATTACTCAATAGTTAACGTATCTTTTTCCACTTCTCTTACACTATGAGTTTCTTAAAGAGCAAGAACCATTTGTAACTCCTCTTTGTGCCACCAATTCAAGGGCTTGTGGAATGAAAACGTAATGAATTTTCCTACCACAAAAGATGAGTCCGTACCCATAATCAAGAAAAAGGTCTTTCCAGCTCCAGAGCTGAAGCTGAGGGGAAAAAGGAATAAAGCAAAGCAGATCTTCATAAAAACTTGCTGGCTTCTGCTCCTGAATTCACAATATTAGATCACTTCCCTCATCAAGATCAAAATGAAAGCCCAGTCTTAATCAAGAAAGTGACGCCAGTAAGTTTAGAGCAGGGCCACAGAGACCTGACGCTGCCAAGGGGAGAGCAAAGTCCAGAATGAAAGAGAAGCCCATTGAACCGTTCCCAAAGCAATATTCTGGGTCTGAGTTTCCAGTATAAGGAGACCAACTGCATCAATCATTCAGCAGATCTATGGTTCAATCTGCTAGGAAAAGCATGCATAGAACATTTATTTCCAAGTGCCCACGCTGCTGTACTAAATAATAAAGAAAAAGAGAAAGGAGACAGAGAATTCAATTGTTCTTTTCCTCCCAAACTCTTCAGCCCTCGCAGCAAAGGCTGCTAAGCCTGTTCTTACCTGGAAATCTGTCAGGCCTAGGAAAGCTGCTTTCCACGGGGGAGCATGTTTGGCAAGATGCTAGCGTGCCCTCACCTTCAAACATTCTTCAGTATCAATTCAGAGACTTAAATGTCAACAAGGACCTACTGTTTAGTACAGGGAACTATATTCAATATTTTGTAATAACCTATAAGGAAAAAGAATGAAAAAGATCAGACACACACGCAGACACACAGGCATATATCTAGCTGGGCTTCCCTACTCAGACAGTAAAGAATCTTCCCGCAATTCAGGAGACCTGGCTTCTATCCCTGGGTCAGGAAGAACCCTCGGAGAAGGGAATGGCTACCTAGTCCAGTATTCTTGCTGGAGAAGTCTATGGATGGAGGAGCCTGGCAGGCTACAGTCCATGAGGTTGCAAAGAGTCAGACACGACTGAGTGACTAACACAGACACACATATATATGAATCGCTGTGCTGTATATATGACACTAATACAATGCTGTAAATCAACTATACTTCAGTCAAATACAATTGTAAAAAACAAAGACTTAAATGTCAACATTTTGAAGGACTGGTGAAAATCAATTTAGGTTGTTTGAAGATTTGTCTTTACTAAATCATTTTGTTGGAAAATAATCCTTACGTTTTCTTTCCTTTTAAAGAAAATATTGCTTTTGGTATCTTGAAAAAGTTCTTCACATTCTTACAAGAGGTTTATATTTAAATAGATTATTTCTCTCTCACATGAGATGAAACCAGTTTTCTCAATTTTCTTCACGCAGTCAAAATTTACTGAATGTCCAGATGCTAGATACCACTGTCAGCACAGAAAAAGTAGGGTTTCTTTTTAGTGGGGGAGACAAACTATTGCAGGGAAGAGATCTGTCAATATGGCTATGATGGAGAACTTAGTGCTGATAAAAATGGACAGAAATGTACATCACTTAACCGTTAATTCCAAAATGTACCCAATTACTGGGCTTCTGCTATTTGTATACTTGCTACATGTAAACATTTTCTAGCTGTTCAACACTAAACATCTCCCAAGTGAAGTCACAAAACAAGCCAGTGTCAAGTCTGAGTAGGGAGATACACCCTCTGCCCTGATTGCTTGCAGATGAGCTGATGAACATTCAGTTGCTGTTCACCCTTTAATTAATTCTGATGGGCTATTGATGTACCACAACTGTTTGTCCTAATAATGAGCTCCAAAATTAGAATGGCTGCAACCCACTAAGACAGCTGCCACAGAACATAAGCATTTGAAAATGCTCTTGGTCAAGGCAATGGGGTAGAAATGGCTGGAGTTCAGTAGCAAATTCACATGATTATGTCACATGAGTTTTATTTTTCCATTTCAGGCATAGTTAACATACCAGCAGGGATGATGGCAAGAACCACTACTAGCTGTAGAGTTAAGACTGTTACTTCCTATCAGTAGAAAAAGGATAAACATGCAGCCTGAATTGTGCTAATCGAGGAGTCGATACAGCAACAGGCGTGGAACAATTTAGGTCAGTTCCTTGCAATGTTTAATTAGACTAATATATCTGTTTGCAATTAATAGCAGATGTGACAAGCTAATATGTCCATGTACAGACAAATTAACCTCTGCCCATCAGCTGCTGGGATCTGTGAGAAAACTGCCATATTTTGCTTCTATCCATCCGAGTCTAAATAAAACTGCAGGATAATTATAAACATAGATGTTAATAGAATATACACTTCCATGAAGCACTGTCTGCAGGAAACCACTTTTCAGGCAGGCTTTTAATTATAAAAACAAAGCGAACATCTGTGCTATCCTTTATATTTCATAAAATATGGGCACGTAGATGATGCTTTTATTTCCCGAGTAATAAAAATGATTCTGTAATTTTTCACCTGTTGTAAAAGAAGTCTATCTGCTTCTAACACAGTTAAGGGATTACGTCACTGCAATTTGGTTTTATCTTCTCAAAAAAGAGGTTTCTATATTGTGTCTGGAAGCAACGCTTCTACTTCCCAACTTCAATTAATGACTATTACCAAATTCTGAAAGAAGAACTCCAGGAAGAGGACATTTTCAAAGTGCAGGACTTTTCAAAAGCAAAGATTCTGGGCATTGATTTTGTTCAGTTGGAAGAAGGTCAGGGGCAGGATGCAACTGTCCATAATTGCTACTCCTGTAAGCCTTCCTTCAGAAAAGCCTCCACTCGCCTAAACCCACGGGGGAAATACACAGATTGTCCCAGAGCTGAGCCATCTAGCCCTTTGGGATAAGAGAAGAATTAGGTCTTGATTCTTGGACTGCAAATTGTTGGTAAGCAGCCAAAGTGGTTGCAGGGCTTGCAAATTACCATCTCTTGTGGGTATTTAGGCTGGAGTTAAGGAAGCTCTTAAAGATGTGACATCAAGAAGTCACATTTTTAAAAACTTAAAGAAGTCAAACTTCTCCCCCCCACGGACCAGTAAGCTGAAGCCTGCTCCCACAATCCCCCTGGCAACTCTCATGCTCCTGACCTGCTTTTACTGTGGCAGTGAACTTTGAAATTAGTAGGAGACTGGGAGTGGTGTGGGAAATGCCCTGTTACATTTAAACAGAATCTAATGACATACTCCCACTCCATTTTAGAGTGTTTATGTAGACACTCTTGAAAATCAACCATGTAGAAGCAGTACTTGGAAGGTGGTGCAGTGTTGGAAATCCCCCACAAATCAAAACTCCTGCCAAGTAAAGAAGCTCCAGCTTGAGACATAAAAATCTTGAGGGGATATGGGAAATGGATGAATGCAAAAAGGAGAAAGCCCCTGGGATTATTTAGTCTGGAGAAGAGAAAGAAATAGGTCACTTAATGTCTCTTTAAATATAGGAAGGATCATTATTCAGAAGCTGTATCCAGACATATGAACATGTCTCTACTGAGGATAGAACAGGAAACAATGGGCTCCAGCCAGAGAAGGAAAGGATATATGTGTATTAAAGAGGGGCTTCCTGACAGTTGTGGTTATAAAGCATTGTAATGGGATGTTGGAGAGGCTGTCACATCCACTTCCCCACAGAATTTTAAGAACACAGCAGACATCTCTTGGCAAAAATGGTTTAGATAAAACCTCCCTGGAGGTTGGGGGATGGATCAGATTATTTCTCAGGGGCCCTTTCAGCCTATGTGTTTATCATTTTAAAACTGGATTGCAATACTTTTTTCAGATAAGCCTTATCTGACAAAACTAGAAGCTAAATCATTTCTTCTCCCCACCTCCCAGGTCCTGTCCAATCTTCTTTCCTGTGCTTATCCCTTGCTTCGCTGATGCCTACTTGACACCTGCTCCCTGGGTCTGGTGCATACACTGTCACGGCATGCTTTCAGGCCCACAGACACTATCAGAGATGGATGGGACACTTGCAAGGACAGAGGAGAGATGGTTCCCTGGTACACTGTGTACAGACGCCGTGGGCTCCCGCACTAAGAAGCTTAATCTCCAACAAAGCAAGCCCTATTTTAACAGTTTTTTAACACCGACTTCAATCTCATTTCAAGACATCAAAACATTTTGCTTTCTTGGGGAAAACTTATGTCATATCACATATGGGTTTGATTTTCCTCAGACTTTGGAGTCACACATCCCATTTACTTACAGCGCCGTCTTGAGTGGCTTGTGCTGGAGGAGACCCAAGGTGGCTGCTACAGTCCTCCGTAACATAAGGCGAAATTGAGAGGACGAGAATGATGCTTCATGACGTGAAGAGCTCTTCTGAAGCCCAGGACTTTTCCAGTTCCAGATGGTTGCCGTCTTTCATAATTCAGAGTTTAAAAAATGCATGTTGGCTTTCCAGGACGTACCAAAACAAGAGAAGTTTAGTTTGGGTTACCAAGAATCACTCAGTAAAAGTCGTTTGAAAATTAATTCAACATCAAAACTGATTGCCAGCAGGAGAATTCCACTGTATAAATAGAAGCAACAAAACCATCAGCTTTAAATTTAAATAAAACCACCATCGATGCAAGATGCATAATAGCAATGAATGCACAAATAAATTTTAAAACTCATAAAATAAATCACACTTTTACTTATGGAGTAGTAGGTAAAAATCTTCACCCCAAATCTGCCTGCATGCAAAAAATTTCATTTTTAAATTATTTTGGTTAAATTTCTTTTGTGCCCCCATTTAGTAGGATGTGGCAAACAAAATCTCAAGCTATCCCAGGTCTCCCCAATCTTTCCCTGGGAGATCAGGATTTCTAGGACACTAGTGGTATGTCAGGGGCTTCCCAGGTGGCTCAGTGGATGAAGAATCCTTCTGCAATGCACGAGATGCAGCAGACACAGGTTTGACCCCTGGGTCAGGAAGATTCCCCGGAGGAGGGTATGGCAACCCATTCCAGTATTCTTGCCTGGAGAATCCCATGGACAGAGGAGCATGGCAGGCTACAATCCACAGGGCTGCAATGAGTTGGACATGATTGAAGTAACTGAGCACAGTGGGATGTCAGAGCATTAGCCAGGAGACTCTGCTCCTCAGTATCATATAGTATCCAGGCTAGCACCCACCCACGTGTCTGCTATACCATCTGGTCTGTGATCATCATTCCATGCAAATCACTGTGCATACTCTGTGTCCCTGTTCCAAAGCTTCTTCAGGTGTGAACTTTCTCTTAACTAGTTCTCCTCCCTCCTGATGGGTGTGGGGCATCATTATACTGTTGTCATTTATGCTGGAGACTCAGAATTGTTTCAGGACACTTCAGGTAGACAGGACCAGCTACATATTTGTGAGGCCCTGTGCAAAATGAAAATAGTGGTCCTTGTTCAAAATAATTATTAATTTCAAGAGGTAATTTGCTATAGTTCAGTTGCTCAGTCATGTTCGACTCTTTGCAGCCCCACAGACTGCAGCACGCCAGGCTTCCCTGTCAATCACCATCTCCCAGAGCTTGCTCAAACTCATGTCCATTGAGTCGGTGATGCCATCCAATCATCCCCTTATCCTCCTGCCTTCAATCTTTCCCAGCATCAGGGTCTTTTCTAATGAGCTGGCTCTTCATATCAGGTGGCCAAAGTATTGGAGCTTCAGCTTCAGCCTCAGTCTTTCTAATGAATATTCAGGATTGATTTCCTTTAGGATTGACTGTTTTGATCTCCTTGCAGTCCAAGGGACTTTCAAGAGTCTTCTCCAACACCACAGCTCAAAAGCATCAATACTCCAGTGTTCAGCCTTCTTTATGGTCCAACTCTCACATCCTACTGGAAAAACCATGGCTTTGACTAGATGGACCTTTGTCGGTAAAGTAATGTCTCTGCTTTTTAATATGCTGTCTTGGTTTGAGGTAATAGGAAAGCATTAAATCAAGTGTGAGGTCCCGTGTGACTGTACAGGTCCCTCACTCAAGAAGCCAGCCCTACATGCAGACATCCTACTCCGTCTGCCTCCCACTGTGGTGTATGTCAGTGATAACGAGATACGTCTTCCTAAGCAAAGCACAGGTTGTCTATCCTCAGTAACTCAAACCTTTTCGGAGGGTCTGTCTTCCACTGGAACTCAACCCACAGTAGGAGTGACTGGTGCACAGGACACAGGACCCCCTCACTTAGGCCCGTGGAACACAGGCTACCTTCTTTCTCTTTCTCATTCTTCTCCCTCCACATGAACAAACCTACGGACCCCATCAAGTCTGGGAGTGTGACAGCCTTGACTTTTTCCCATTCTTCTCAACGTATGTCACGGTAGGGAGATAGGGCGGGTAGAATCTGCTCATGTCCTGAGACCTTCACTTTTAGACCTTAGACTTTTGAAACTAAATGAAACTAATAAGCAAAATATCAAAAAGCTTTTTTTCAATAATATGATATCTTCCATTTATTATAGAACCTATTTTGAGACACAAAAGTGCTATTTTTGACTTTCTTTTCTTTTTACTGTGATATCCCTTTCTGAAGTGAGTAGCATTTAAATACTCCAGTTGCTAATAGAATAAGGAAAGAGCCAATAAGTAACAGAAATAGGTGGAAAAGCAATTACTGTTCCTCAGTTCACCAAGAAGGGAGGTTAAGTACGTGGACCAAGGTCACACAACAAATGACACGGTAGAGCTGGGATTTCAGCCTGTGATTTGGCTCCTGAGTCTGATATCTTCATCATAAAGCTGTACCGCCTCCTCTAGAAACACTAATATGTAGCAGCTTTAATATTTATGATGATGATAAAGCAGCGACAGTTCGTGGTGACAGTTCATTCCTCATGTTCCCCAGAAACAAAAGTAAACACAGACCATCAAAACAAGTATATTGGGTTGGCCAAAAAGTACATGCAGATTTTCCCGTACCATGTTACAGAAAACCTTGAAAGAACTTTCTGGCCAAGCCAGTATTTGAGGTACAAGCAAGGAAATTTTGTTTAGTGTAACATTTACTAGCGCTCACTGACCTTTAACATAATGTTAAAACAGTAATAGAAAAATAGTGAACAATGGGCGCTAAAACCCCCTTTTTTACAGGGGCAGGCAGATCCAAAATAATATAGATAGTAAATATAGGCCCTTATATTACAGGCCCTTCACACAAGGTCCTAAACCAATTTTTTTTATCAGCTACTCAGTTACATTTACAGAAGTCTAGCAGTAATCACCAGGCTTCCTGATCTTTCAAAGCCATAAACCTTGATGTAGAATCTTCCAGTAAGAAAGGTGACAGAAAGAGAATTTTGAATGTCAATCTATGCCTAAGCCATTTCAGGGGTATAGTGAGGGAACATGAGCTTCCCAGGCTTCATCCCTTTCTCTCTGTGTGACCACAGATGAGACACTTAGCTTCTCGGACCCTCAGTGGTAGTATCTACCACATATCATATTGAATGCAACACTTGTGTCAATGTTAGAAATTCTAAGTGTTCAAAGCATAATAGTTGCATCTCTTTTTCCTGTGTTTTAGATTCAGCCAGTAACAGCACCAATGTACATTTTCAGTTAGCGCTTAGACATTGCTTTTTATGTGTCAAACACTATTTGAAGCGTTCAACATCTATTAACTCACTTAATTCTTACAACACAGCAATCTTACGAAACAGGTTCTATTATTTACCTTATTTCAGAGATAAAGAAATTAAAGCACAAAAAGGTTAAGGAATTTTCCAAGGTCATATAGTTAGAAAAGAACCCAGATAGCCTACTCCAGAATCTACTATTTTAAAGCCTGTAAGCTATTTTGTTGGTTTGATATGTGTTTTTGTTTTGTTTTGTTTTGTTTTTTGTTTTGCTTTACAATACTGTATTCGTTTTGCTATACATTGACATGAATCAGCTACGAGTGTACATGAGCTCCCAATCCCGACCCCCACTCCCCCCTCCCGCCCCACAGCCTCTCTCTGGATTATCCCCGTGCATCAGTCCCAAGCATCCTGCATCCTGCATCGAGCCTAGACCGGCGATTTGTTTCACTTATGATATCATACATGTTACACTGCCACTCTCCCAAAACATCCCACCCTCTCCCTCTCCCACAGAGTCCACAAGGCTGTTCTATACATCTGTGTCTCTTTTGCTGTCTCGTGTACAGGTTTATCATTACCATCATTCTAAATTCCATATATATGTGTAAGTATACTGTATTGGTGTTTTTCTTTCTGATATGTGGTCTTTTACTTTAGATGACTTTTTATACTCCTGATCTTGAAAGCAGTGCATGTTACTAGATAAAAATACTGAGAATATTTAGTAATCTTAGGGTAGGTTGTCCTTCTTAGACAAGGAAGCTATAACCCATAAAGTAAAAGATAGAATAACTACATTAAAATTTAAAACTTCTAGGTGATTATAAACCAAGTTATAAGACAAATGACAAACTAGAAGATAATCTTGTAAATAACAGTCAACAAGTTAAATGCACAATATATCAATTATTAAGAAAAAGGAAGATAGTGAAATAGAAAAATTGGTTAATGTTATAAAAGGTGAGTAACAAAAAAAGAAATGACCAATGCATATGAAAATATGCTCAATCTTATAAGCAACTGAGAAATAATAAGTAAAATGAAAATGAGACACCACTCTTTACCCACTTGATTGTCACAAAGGGAAAAAATTAATATCTAGAGTAGCAAATGTATGGGCAAAAGAATATTTTTATATGATATTATAGGAGTACAAACCACAATATTTTTGTAAAGAAACTTGGCAGTATTTATCAAAACATAAAATGCATATGCTCTTTGATTTAGCAATCTACTTCTAGGAATCTAACCTACGGAAATGTTGTGCATGCACCCAAACCTAGATGTACAGGATCGTTCACTGCAACATTACTGATAATGGCAAAAAAAGAAAAGTAAATCAAAATTCAGCAAAGAGACTGACAAAGCTATAGCTTTGCAATTAAATAATACAAAGAAAGTAGAATTTTATGCTCTGACTTGTAAATATCACCCAGAACATTGTTAAGAAAAGAGGGTTTGTGTGTGTGTGTGTATGGGTGTGGGTGTGTGTATGGGTGTGGCTGTGTGTATGTGTGTGAAGTGAAATAAATAATACAATTCCCATTTACAAAACCAAAACCACTCACACATACAAATATAGTATGTAAATATTACAATATCCCTGATATTGCAAGCATACTTTTATAAATTTATAGCAATGGCAACCCACTCCAGTACTCTTGCCTGGAAAATCCCGTGGACGGAGGAGCCTGGTAGGCTGCAGTCCATGGGGTCGCGAAGAGTCGGACACGACTGAGCGACTTCACTTTCACTTTTCACTTTCATGCATTGGAGAAGGAAATGACAACCCACTCCAGTGTTCTTGCCTGGAGAATCCCAGGGGCAGTGGAGCCTGGTGGGCTGCCGTCTATGGGGTCACACAGAGTCAGACACGACTGAAGCGATTTAGCAGCAGCAGCAGCAGCCAGTATCAAGTAGGCTTTGACTTTTACTCTGTAACATTTTATACTGTGTGAATGTTTTACAATGAACATATATATTTGTGTGTTATTTATGCAATTTCAAGATTTTTAAGGAATCAAGTACAAAGAAAATAAAACAGAAAAAAATTTTTTAATGTGCTGTGGTGGCTAAAAAACACCCACTAAAAATATCAGGTCCTTATCCTTGGAAACCCCAAACATTAATACCTTATTTGGAAAAAGGGTCTTTGCAGATGGGATTTTGCATGAGGGGATTATCCTAGATTATCCCAGAGGCTAATCTAAATAAAATCCTTATAAGAGTGAGACACAGAGAGATTTAACTTCCCCAAAGGGGTAGGTGAAGATGGAGCTGAGAGAAATTTGAAGATGCTGACTGAAGATTTGAGTGATAAGGTTACAAGCCAAGGAATGCTGGCAACCACCAGAAGCCAAGGCCCCAGGGAGCCCAGGCCTGACAGTATCTTAAGTTTGACCCAGTCATACTAATTTCAGAATTCTGGCCTTTAGAACTGTGAGGTAATAAATTTCTGCTGTTATAATCCACTCAATCTGTGGTAATTTCTTACAGTTGCCACAGGATCCTATATGCATACGTTCTAGAAAATATAGAAAACTTCATGAATGTACATAGAAAAAAAATAACTTGTAATCCCACTGCCCAGGAATAACAGTGAACTTTTTTCATGAATTTCTTTCTAGACCTTTTACTTTTAAAATATGAATATATACAAAATCATTTTTGTAAGTATAGCTGATGTACAATAAACTGCATATAGTTAAAGTACACAACTGAGTTTTTATATGTTCATACATGTATCCATGAAACAACCCCACAGTTGATATACAAATATTCTTGTTCCCCCGAATTTCTTCATACCCCTTTAGAATCCAGCTCTCCCTAGACCTCTGTCCTCTGTCTTCTAAAACTATAGATTAGATGGTATTTTCTAGAATTCCATGTACATCCTCTGTTTTTATCTCTCACGTATCACCTTGGCATAATGATATTAGATTCATTTACTTTGTCAAACATCCCAAGAATTCATTTCATTTTATTACTGAGAAATATTCAATTATAGGATGTACCATGGTTTGTTAACCCATTCCACTGTGGATGGACATTTGGATTTCCAGGTTTTGGTTATCATAAATAACACTGTTTTATGGATTTGTAAACAAGTCTTTGTGAAGATATATAGTTTTATTCCTCTTTGGGTAAATACCTGGGAGTGAACTGGCTGAGTCACATGGTGAGTGTGTGTTTAACTTTTGAAAAAGCTACCAAAAGACTCTGGCCAGTAGGCCTTTTCCTCCTTGTTCCCAAGAGTTCTGGAAGCACTCTTACACGGAATAAATCCTTTTACAGCAAGGTTCTCAATCAAGGTTACTTAAATAGCCTTCAGGGGGAGTCAGGGAACCTTCTGAAACTATATGCAAAGGCTTTTCTGACTGTATATACATATATATGTACATTTTTTGGTGAAAAGTTTTGTAATGTGCATCTTTTTCCTAAAGTGGCCCTGTCCTTTTTCAACAAGTTTCAAAACACCACCTTATGGACAAAGCTTACCCTTAGACCGCCTGGCTTGAGACAAGCAATCTAATTAATCAACAAGTATGCACTTATTGCGCACAGTCAGGAAAAGCCATAGCCAGCATTTAATACCAACAATGGCACCCCACTCCAGTACTCTTGCCTGGAAAATCCCATGGACAGAGGAGCCTGGTAGGCTGCAGTCCATGGGGTCGTGACTGAGTGATTTCATTCAATTTTCACTTTCATGCCTTGGAGAAGGAAATGGCAACCTACTCCAGTGTTCTTGCCTGGAGAATCCCAGGGATGGGGGAGCCTGGTGGGCTGCTGTCTATGGGGTCGCACAGAGTTGGACACGACTGAAGCGACTTAGCAGCAGCAGCAGCAGCAAAGAAGCAGTAGAAAATACTAAACAGAGAATGTGGGAGGCAGAGAGACAGCTATAGTCACTGAGAGGAGAAAGGGAACATCACTGGGTCCTTAGGGAAAATTTTAAGAGGCGGGACAGGAACTGCAAGTTAAAGGATGAATGTTTCTAAGATTTGCTCTCAGGTATAAACAGGAAAGAAACTCTTTGCCCCCAAGTCCCTACTCTCTATCAGTGAGTCACTAGGCAGCTCTGGCCACCAGATTACCATTAAATGCAACTTGGCTGTTGTCCCATTGGGTCATCAGCATTCAGCTAGTGCCATAGCATAAAGGGAGAAAGCATTACACTGAAGAGAAGATAAAAAGAACAGAGCAAGCAGAAAATAAAATGCCTTGAGTCTATTTTGCAGACTCAAACCCACTAATCAATTTTTCCAACTCTAAGTTGAACTAACATAGGACATAACATATACCAGATCAGTAGTAGCACAGAACATTTTGACATAATCTGGCCATGGAAAAGAAAGTCATTTTAAAGAAGTTATTAAGCCATCTGGCTAAGGGAGCTGCCTGCCAGTCCACATCTCGACTGCTAAATCTGAGTGGGCCTCTGGTCTCCAATCTGAATTCTATTAATGCTGGACACATTGTTTCACTCCATAATCCAGCAGACACACTTGATATTTAAAGCAGGTTACCTATTTTTAGTAGGTTGCAGAACATCTGTCGGCCTTTCTCCTTAATAGCCTGCTCAGTAGACGAGGAGGAGAAAAGCAGTATAAAATCATTTTGTTGTTCAATACCATGATTAGTTTTCTCAAGTTGACAGCCAGCCTTAACAAGATTCTCCTCTCCAGGAAAGGTTCTTTTGATGGATGGTGTCCCTGTGGCTCTAAACTGAATAGCAGAAGCAAGGAGGAGATGAATTCTATCATTGGAGAGAGTCTTCCTCCTGCTAACTCAGGTGTAATTGATAAAACCCCACATCCCGCATAGCCCCAAAGTGCAAGTCCATGAGAAAGGACAGACTTTTTTTTTTGCTTTGTTTTAACTGAATAATTCCTGGTTCTGTCTCTTCTGGTGCTGAACTTGGTTACAAATAATAATCTGGGACCAGAACCAAGTTTAATATCACAGTACATTTTGGGAAAAACAAAAATTCTCCAAATCTCAATTAAAAACAAAATGGCATGTTGTTACCAAAACAAAGGGATATACACTGGTTGATAAATTCAGAGAACTAGGTAGGTAAATGATTGATGAATTATAAAAATTACAACAAATGATTGTAATAAAGGTCCTGTTTTTTCTCACTTCAGTTCTTTCCAGACCTGGAAAGAATTGGGCCTGGGCAAAAAGCAAATTTCTTTATAAAAATATGCCATGCTCTTGCCAGTGTGGGGAAACATTTTTTCCTTTGTGAACTAGCCCTTTAGCCTTTGAGTCACTTGGCCAAGATGTGTCCTGGAAGGAAATATGAGAGGGAAAGCTCATCTAAGAGGTCTGACAAGATTTCATTTAGGATTTTAATGACATAAATGACCCATAGGATGGAAATAGAGTTTTAAAAATAGGAGGGGAAAAAAAAAACTCTCTTCCTTTGCATCCATATATTTATAATTACATATAAATACATTTATAAATTTTCATATTTAGATGTAAATGCTATATTTATTTATATTCACTCATGTCCATTATATCTACATGTGGGATCTGAAATGGTATCTGTGAAACAATTTAGATAAATAATCCAGAAGACTCTCATCATACGGACTAGAACACTGCAGCTTAAGGAAATAGATATGTTTCCTGTAATTTTCTATTTGAAAAGGAACCTTGAATTTAAAGGCAAATCTTCAGCAAAACGAATCATAAAAAAATTTTAAAACACATAATTTGAAACAGAAAAATATTCCACACTTAAGTGTCTTAATGAGGCCTCCCAGGTGGCTCAATGGTAAAGAATCCTGCCAAGCAGGAAATGCTGGAGATGTGGGTTCGATCCCTCGGTTGGGAAGAACCCCTGGAGAAAGAAATGACAACCCACTCCAGTATTCTTGCCTAGAGAATTCCATGGACAGAGGAGCCTGGTGGGCTACAGCCCATAGGGTCACAGAGTCAGACACAACTGAAGCAACCAAGCACGCACTAAGTGTCTTAATAATGACAAAGATTTAGTTACAAGATTTGATTGAGAATGAAGTATAAATAGTCATTAAAAGGCACTTGTGATTATAAAACAGCATTTGTGGTAGGTTAGCTCACAGAAGGTTGCCTCATACCATGATTTCCTGGAGAGGGGGTAGTTCATGAAATGGTTGCACGCATCTAACAAGTTAACTTGTTTATATTTGCAATGAGTAAAAAGCAACAAACGAAATGGCACATGACTTTTTCACTGGATTTCAGCCTGAACTTCTGAGAAAGCTTCAGAATTATTAAATAACTGTCTAGTCAAAGCTATGGTTTTTTCCAGTAGTCATGTATGGATGTGAGAACTGGACTATAAAGAAAGCTGAGCACTGAAGAATTGATGCTTTTGAACTGTGGTATTGGAGAAGACTCTTGAGAGTCCCTTGGACTGTAAGGAGATCCAACCAGTCCATCCTAAAGGAAATCAGTCCTGAATATTCATTGGAAGGACTGATGATGAAGCTGAAGCTCTGATACTTTGGCCACCTAATGTGAAAAACTGACTCATTGGAAAAGACCCTGATGCTGGGAGGGATTGGGGGCAGGAGGAGAAGGGGACGACAGAGGATGAGATGGCTGGATGGCATCACCAACTCGATGGACATGAGTTTGGGTAAATTTTGGGAATTGGTGATGGACAAGGAGGCCTGGCCTGCTGCAGTCCAGGGGGTCGCAAAGAGTTGGACACGCCTGAGCAACAGAACTGGACACTCTGACAAATCAGTCCTGAATATTCATTGGAAGGACTGATGATGAAGCTGAAGCTCTGATACTTTGGCCACCTAATGTGAAAAACTGACTCATTGGAAAAGACCCTGATGCTGGGAGGGATTGGGGGCAGGAGGAGAAGGGGACGACAGAGGATGAGATGGCTGGATGGCATCACCAACTCGATGGACATGAGTTTGGGTAAATTTTGGGAATTGGTGATGGACAAGGAGGCCTGGCCTGCTGCAGTCCAGGGGGTCGCAAAGAGTTGGACACGCCTGAGCAACAGAACTGGACACTCTGACAAAGACATAATAACAGAACTTCTATTTAATAAGATATTTATGTATTGGCGGAGAAGAAGTCTTTTCAATAAGTTAGATAATTGAAAATAGAAAAAGTAAACTGTTGGGAATCACACTAAATCCATCTTGAGAAGCAGGGTTTTTTAAAGTGATTGATTACAAGTTCTGTAACATCTCATTGTGGTACACATTTAGTTAGTTCCTATTGATACAACTGCTTTTCAATTTTAACTTTAAAAACATAACTGGGTATCTCTGTAACACAATTATTTAAGGCATGTAACTGTTAACTGAAAGATTGGTGGTGCAAACCAAACCAAAGATAAAATTTGACATTTTAAAATTTTATATTTTTTTCCTTGTTGTTTGTCATTGGCAGATTCCTCATATAAAATTTACCCTCCAGTATTTGTGGTCCTAGCCACTTCATGTCTGATACTTGCCAAGGGCTACACCAGCTCCTCAACTTGATTCTTATAGAATATCTTCTGGGGTATTGGATTTAAACCAGGGTAACAGAAATTCCTGAAACAGAGACCTAAGAACTCAGGTTCTGGTGGGATAAAGTTTTTAACAACAATGAGATATCAATACACAGCTGTTAGTGTGGCCTAAATCTGGAACATTGACAGCACTCAGTTCAGTTCAGTTCAGGTGCCCAGTTGTGTCCAACTCTTTGCGACCCCATGAATCACAGCACGCCAGGCCTCCCTGTCCATCATCAACTCCCGAAGTTTACCCAAACTT
>SJXQ01010597.1:0-34508 GCA_006408695.1 Aepyceros melampus
AGTATTTACTTTGGATTTCTTATTATAAATAGGAAAAGGAGTACGCCAAGGCTGTATATGGTCACCCTGCTTATTTAACTTATATGTAAAGTACATCATGAGAAATGCTGGACCAGATGAAGCACAAGCTGGAGTCAAGATTGCTGGGAGAAATACCAGTAACCTGAGAAATTGAAGAAGAACTAAAGAACCTCTTGATGAAAGTGAAAGAGGAGAGTAAAAACGTTGGCTTAAAGCTCAACATTCAGAAAACTAAGATCATGGAATCTGGTCCCATCACTTTGTGGCAAATAAATGGGGAAACAGTGGAAACGGTTCTGACTTTATTTTGGGGGGCTGCTTACTCCTTGGAAGGAAGGTTATGACCAACCTAGACAGCATATTAAAAAGCAGAGACATTACTTTGCCAACAAAGGTTCGTCTAGTCAAGGCTATGGTTTTTCCAGTAGTCATGTATGGATGTGAGAGTTGGACTATAAAGAAAGCTGAGTGCTGAAAAATTGATGCTTTTGAACTGTGGTATTGGAGAAGGCTCTTGAGAATCCCTTGGACTGCAAGGAGATCCAACCAGTCCATGCTAAAAGAGATCAGTCCTGGGTGTTCGTTGGAAGGATTGATGTTGAAGCTGAAACTCCAATACTTTGGCCACCTGATACGAAGAGCTGACTCATTTGAAAAGACCCTGATGCCAGGAAAGATTGAAGGCAGGAGGAGAAGTGGTCGACAGAGGGTGAGATGGTTGGATGGCATCACTGACTCAAAGGACATGAGTTTTGGTAAACTCTGGGAGTTAGTGATGGACAGGGAGGCTTGGCATGTTGCGGTCCATGGGGTTGCAGAGTCGGACACAACTGAGTGACTGAACTGAACTGATTATAGATTTCAAGTGAAGCCAGTCAGCTACATTGTGATAGCTCCCCCACGTACTTTGCTCCTCCAGAATAGGAACAGAAGTAAATGATTTGATTTGACCAATTTTAGAATTTTGCTATACAAATACATAAAAGGGGAGTGAGAAGTGAACTACTGTTATTTTCAAGGAAGCAACTACAATGATAGATTATGAATGGAATCCAAGTTGAGTGGGGAGGAAAGCAGACAGCAGAGGGATGAAGAGTGTAAAGGGAGGAGAATTATGGAGCAAAAACTCATTGAAGGAAGAACTGGTATAGTAAGAAGCTACACGAAGCAACCAGAAGAATAAACTGCAATGATTGAAGAGTGATTTATTACTTGAAACAGAAATTTCAGAGTTTATGCAACTTCTGATGAGGGCAAGATTTCAGGTAAGATTGACTGGGTGAAAATTTTGTGAGAGATGAGGTAGTTAAGTAACTGGCAGGTTAAAAATATCGTCTTGCACACTGGTTAGAACTAGTTTGAGTTAGTTTAAATGAGTTGGATCAATTTTTTTCATCAATTTAAACCAGTTTGATTCATGCTGATAAAATAAATCTATCAGTTTCTAATTTTACACCTCATTGATTTCACCCACCATGAACTACATGTGAACTGGTTTTACCTAATTTAAAATTATTCATATTGGTGTACCTGTTATGGAAAGCAGTATGGAGGTTCCTCAAAAAACTAAAAATAGAGTTGCCAAATGATCAACAGTCCCACTTTCTGGGTGTCTATCAAAAGAAAACTATAATTTGAAAAAATACATGCATCTCAACATATGTTGCAACACTATTTTACAATAGCTAAGACATGGAAGCAACCTGAAATCCATCAATAGATGAATGGATAAAGAAGATGTGGTACATATATATATAGTAGAATACTACTCAGCCATAAAAAGAATGAAATAATGCTATTTGCAGCAACATGGATGGACCTAGAGATTATAATGCTAAGTAAAGTAAGTCAGAGAAAGACAAATACCGTATGATACTGCTTTTATATGGAATCTAAAATACAGCACAAATAAACATGTCTACTAAACAAAACTGATTCACAGACTAAAAAACAGATATATGGTTGCCAAGTGGGAGGGGTATGCGGGAGGGATGGATTGGGAATATGAGATCAACAGATGCAAACTATTATATATAGAATGGATAAAAACATAGTCCTACTGTATAGTACAGGGAACAATATTCAATATCCTGTGATAAACCATAATGAAAAAAATATATATGTATAACAGAATCACTTTGATCAACAGCAGAAATGAACACACTGAAAATAAATAATACTTCAACAAAATAAATAAAAGAATCATACACCATGAAAAAAACAAAATAAAATAATTTAAATTATACAGTATTAAGTATTTTTTTTACTTTGATTAGTGGCTTAGAAGGTTAATTTTGATTTATAGAGACTTATATTTACATTGACTTCATATAGAAAATCATACTAAAGTTGAGGAAAATTCCCACTAGAGATTCCTTCTGAACAGAATACAAAGTTTTATTAAGTGGATGAACACATTATAAGGATGGTAAAAATTATAGGAATCCATGGGGCTTTCTTCTCTTCCAAAATATAAACATCGTCCTGTGGTTTGAATTTACCTCTGCAAATTTTGGTCATCCTTCTGAGTAGGAGAAAAGTAAAGAGATTTCCTGCTTCATCCTTATGGAAGAAAGTCTGTTCATTAAGCTTGTCATACTTGGTGAAAGGATTGTAACAGGATTGCCAGAGAGTAACCATTTGGGGTTTCTAGCCATGGATTTCAAATGAAGCCCTAGTCAGCTACATAATACTCTGCTCCTTCTACTCAGACTGTATCTTATAAACCTAACATCCCATTTCTGAGTATTAATTCTGTCCACGTACTGCTACTGTTTCTCAGCCATTGCCTATAAATTCATGACTACCTTCACATAGACAAGAAATGTTCTCCTTACAACTAGATGCACTTATTTGTAAATAGACTGAAGCAATGTCTACCAGTAAAACCATACTTCTACCAGCACTCTGAGAATCATTCGACTATGTCAGTGTTTGCTGTTGTTGTTCAGTCACTCAATCATATCTGACTCTTCGAGACCGCCATGAACTATAGCGTGCCAGGCTTCCTTGCCCTTCACCATCTCCTGGAGCTTGCTCAAACTCATGTTCATTGAGTTGTTGATGCCATCTAACCATTTCATCCTCTGTCATCCCCTTCTCCTCCTGCCTTCAGTCTTTCTCAGCATCAGGGTCTTTTCCAATGAGTCAGTTATTCATATTAGGTGGCCAAATATTGGAGTTTCTGCTTTAGCATCAGTCCTTCCAATGAATATTCAGGGTTGATTTCCTTTAGGATTGACTGGTTTGATAACCTTGAATGTTCAAGGGACTCTCGAGAGTCTTCTCCAACATCACAGTTCAAAAGCATCAGTTCTTTGGCACTCAGCCTTCTTAAGAATGTTAAAAAGACCAAAAGGGAATAGTTGGAGCCCTCCTTTTCCCCCTTTCAGGAGAGGTGGGTCACAGCTCTCTGACCCTACTTTGATTTGTTCTTCATATCCATTCAAACATGAACACTATGTTTGAAGATCCATCACTCACCCTTGAGAGTTATAATCAAATGGTATTAGAACATCCTATGTTTTATTTTACCATATCCATGAATATAGGCTAAAAATCAAATTATAAAGACCAAAAATGAATTGGAAAATATACCAATTTGTCTGACTCTTTGAGACCCTATGGATTGTAGCCCGCCAGGATCCTCTATCCATGGGATTTCCCCAGCAAGAATACTGGAATGGGTTGCATTTCCTCCTTCAGGGGATCTTCTCAACCCAGGGGTCAAAACTGTAGCTCTTGTGGTTCCTGCATTGGCAGGCAAATTCTTTATCTCTGAGTCATCCGAGAAGACTGCTTAAAGATACTCTGCATCTAGATGTTTCATTAATCATATTATTGACATTATTACATAAACCAATATTTTTTTAAAGTACAGTTTTAGGATCCTACATCTGAATCTCTTAGGATTATATTCAAAGCGCTGAGTCCAGGATAAAACCACCACCCAAGTGACTTAGACTGAGGTGGGAGTGAGGGGCTGGGAATCCACAGTTTAAAGAAATTCCTGAGGGAGTCTTTACATACAGGATAGTTTGAGAGCCATCTTTCATGCTAAAATCAGATCCAGGACTTAGAACTCAGATGTCTGTTTCCCAAATTGAGGCAGGGCTTCCCTGGTGGCTCAGAAGGTAAAGAATCAGTCTGCAATGAGAGAGACCTGGGTTCGATCCCTGGGTTGGGAAGATCTCCTGGAGGGGGGCATGGCAACCCATTCCAATATTCTTGTCTAAAGAATTCCCCATGGACAGAGGAGCCTGGTGGGCTATCCATGGGGTCTCAAAAAAGTCAGACATAACTGAGCGACTAATGAGCAAGCAAGCAATGCCCCATCTCAGCAGAAGTAGACAGAGAGGAAAATTTGAGGAAGGTTGAAAGAAATGGGACATTGAAACAGTCCCCCTAAAACTGAGTTCCTCTGCTGAGTTTATGATTAACATCTCTATTCAAAATGATTATTCCCCTTCTTGTCCAACACCTGTTCTCCTCAAGACAGGAGTATCAAAGAAAAGGAGGGGTTGAAACTGAGCAGGACCCTCTGGGGCTCCTAGGCACAAAAGCCTTTCTGTGTCCCCCATTTTGTGACTACAGGAAATAGGCTGCTTTCATGAACTCCCCTGAATTCCAGCGGCAGGTTCAAACAGTTGCTGACTTGGGGAGGGAGAGGATTCAGAGAGAAGTGAGGGGATGCAGAAACAAGGAAGGGACAATCAAAAAACAATAAATAGTGCAGCCTTGGGGCAGAGTCCTGGGCCCCTTCAAGGGAAACTCAAAACAATATCTTTGTGCTGCTGACAGGTACTGAAACCCCACCAGGTAGGAGAAGTTAACTGTATGCTGCCCACAAGCACGTAGACCCCAATTGACAGGAACCAGGAGCCTAATGATGCTGACTCCCACTTACCTCACCACCAACCAAATAGATGAATGTCTACAAGTTGATCACAGACTCTGAACCATTACTAAAAACTCCTCATTACCCCTTCCAGGTTGGTACACACAGTTCTGAGGGCATTATTAGCCTGCTGTGGTCCTCTGCCTGGCAAAGCAATAAAGCTATTCTTTTCTATTTCACACACACACACACACACAAACCACCAAGATAAATTATCTTAATTCCCATAAACAAGAAAAACCAGGTATTTAAGGTACAGGATTAGAAAAAAATATGTATTTTAAAATGTGTACATGAACTCAAAATTAGATAAATAAAAACTATTCAATCAATTGCCCTCTGAAATACTAATATGGTCCTACTTCTATAGGATTTATCACTGATCCATCTTTATAACAAATTCCGATGGAGAGTTGGATAATTCAGTCTCCCTCTATACCTTACACATTCAAATCCCATTAATCTTACTATCAGAAATTTGGGGTCTGAGTCATCAAAAAAAGAAAAAATTTTTCTCGATTCCAATTTTCCATTTCCCTAGGCAAACTTTGGCTCTTAAAGAAAAAGAACAAATTTATTTCAGAGAGACAAAATTTGCATTATACGTTAGAATTCAAGTATATTTAAGTACAAGTAAATTCAAGTACACTAATTTCCTATGGATACTTTTGCTCAAATAATCCTCTGTTCCTGGCTCCTCACCATCCCTATGACAGTGCCTTCCTTTCTTCTTCTCATCCTAGGATGAGAAGTCATGAGTATTTCAGCTTTTTTTCAAGTTTTGGCTTTTACTAGCACTTATCTTCCTGTCCAAGGTCACTCACTTCATCTTCAATTTGCACAAACCTATTATACTTGCATAGATTAGAATTTTGCTGGCTCCTTGAAATCTACTTTCTGTACTTATTAAGTGTTTTTGTCTTTCAAGACTTTTTAGGCTCCTTTATTCTCCCTCTGAGCCTGAGCAAAGTGGATAAACTATTGAAGGAGCATTTGTAGTTACTTTAGAGATTTTAAAGTTTGGTTCCCTGTGCTTTATAAAGAGGAGCTACTTAGCTTTCAATCTTTTTAGTTAGACCATTGCTACAAGAAGAGATGGCTGAGTAATTAACTTTAAAAATTGGCTCATTAGAAAATGAAAAGATTCAATAGCTATCTATATCATCTTAAAAAACTCATTTCCCCCCAACAATTTGTGTGTGTATGTATGTGTATGCACACATGTGTTTGTAAAGAGAAAGGAGAGATAGAGAAGACGTCAGTGAGAGAAAGAGCATTTACTTTATGTGAAGCACCATGATGACTGCTGTGGGATACACAATAAGAATTAAAAATAATCTGTACTTTCAGAGGTGTTTCCAGTATAACTTTGGAGGTAGATATGTCTACAGACACTAAGAGGAATCTGAGGAAAGGGGCTTGAGCTGAACTGCTGAGTTTAGGTTTCCATGCACAGCTGCTGCTGCTAAGTCGCTTCAGTCGTGTCCGACTCTGTGCGACCCCATAGACGGTAGCCCACCAGGCCCCGCTTCCCTGGGATTCTTCAGGCAAGAGTATTGGACTGGTTGCCATTTCCTTTTCCAATGCATGAAAGTGAAAAGTGAAAGTGAAGTTGCTCAGTCATGCCCGGCTCTTAGCGACGCCATGGACTGCAGCCTACCAGGCTCCTCTGTCCATGGGATTTTCCAGGCAAGAGTACTGGAGTGGGGTGCCATTGCCTTCTCCGTCCATGCACAGCAGCTGATTTCAAATTCCAGCTCTGCTCTTCCGTGACCTTGGGGAAACAGTTAACACCTGCTGAGCCTCAGATTGTATGTCACTAGAGGTTGGCAGCACCTAGCTCCTGTGGTAGCTATAAAAATAAAGTAGGTAATGTGCCCAGTGTATGGCAGATGATTAATAAATAGGAGTTGTTATTATGGAAAAAGCTAGTAGCTGCATGTTTGCAAACTGAACACTTTGCAATTGTACCTAGAATGCAAAATGGATACTCCGTGCACCCAGATGCAAACTTAGTTTTATTTCAAGAAGTTGGCCCCAAATAAAAATGTAATTTTTAGGACAGGAGTCAACTTTCAATGCTGTTTGAGCAGTGTGGGCCACATTAGAGACTCTGAGGTCAGCAAGGCATAAGAAAATAAGGAGTCAAATAAAACCCTTATGGTTAAAAATCAGCTATCTAATCTGATAAGAGGAAGCTCAAGGATAATCTTTTTAGTGCAGAAAAAGTTTTGTCCTCTGGATACTTCATCCATACTCAGAAAACACTGCATCTTATTTAAAAAGTAGCTCCATATGTGCTGCTGTAAATGAAGGCCCATGACACAGAGACGTGTGTGCCAGCTACAAACTGGCGCTTGCCGTCTGCCTCTACATGCCTCTGATGTGAAGAGCTGACTCATTTGAAAAGTCCCTGATGTTGGGAAAGATTGAAGGCAGGAGGAGAAGTGGACGACAGAGGATGAGTTGGTCAGATGGCCTCACCGACTCAATGGACATGAGTTTGGGTAAACTGTAGGGGCTGGTGATGGACAGGGAGGCCTGGCGTGCTGGGTTCATGGGGTCACAAAGAGTCAGACATGACTGAGCGACTGAACTGAACTGATCTACCTCTACAGACTGAATAAATCATGAACTGCTGCAGGTGCTGACCTTCAGCACCCCTGAAAGGAGTTCAGGGTGGAGGAGAGGAATAAGGCACACTGTGTTCTGGGGAAAACTAGCAGAACAGGTCTTCAGATAGATATTTCTAGATTTTATGAGCCCACTTCCTGCATTGCCTTATATCTAGAAAAGCGCTAAAATCCTTCATAGTGACATCTGCTCCTCATGACTAGCAGTAACCTGAAAAAAGTGTATGTTTGTATGATTTAATTCCCTTTTATCAAAATCACATATATATTAACCTTCCCCTTCTTTGGAGCAGTTTCTTAGAGCTATCTGAAATGCTGTCTCCCAGGCTATGGCCCTCATTTTGCCAAATGAAACTTAACATTTTTTTCAGTTGACATGAGAAAAATTATAGTGAACCTCTGAAGTTTGTATAAATCCATTCCCTCAGTTTCTGGTAATGTTTTACCTAGAGACCATCTCTCTCCTTTGTCAGTCAAGGTACCCCAGCCAAGAGGAAGGCTTGTGACTCAAGCTAAGCAATCTGACATCTCCCTGGGAGTCTGAATCTCAACAGAGCTGATGCATACTTAAAACAGGGGTTCCTGCTACCACAGTACACAGAACGACTCTGATTCCTGTCCTTTCCAAATATCTACCTAGCTGTTCAACATTTATTCAATTTTCCTTAAGGAAGAAATATGCTTTAGCACATCAGTGGCATTCTTTGTGTCCCCCACTTACAGATATCATATCTTGAATTTTTTTCCAATAAACTGCTTTTGCTTTTAAGTTAGCAAGAGTAGACTTCTTTACTTTCAAATAAGAACCCTAAAGTATAGTGATAACATAATAAACATTGCATTTGTTTTTATATGTATATTTTAAACTCATTTACTCTATAAATTTTTGTATTAATTTTTTCTTATAATGTTTATTATTAGTAAATAGCACTAATAAATTAAAAGAAATTTAGGTAACCAGGTGAATTCTCTGCAAATAAACTTCACTTGAATCCTCTTTACAAGCTACGAGCAATTTTTACTAGGAGTCTGGGCAGCAGCATTAAAAACAAATTGTTATAAGTACCATACCAGAGGGAAGTCAGGAGAGGTACTGAAAGCAGAGAAAGGGCTGCAATGGGGAGGTTCAAGGGTACTTGCTGCCCCATGTTTTGTTATTATTGATACAGTAGAGCCAACAGGTCAGGAGACACTACCATAGGAAAGATGAATGGTATATTCCTAGATCCCAAGAAGAGAGGGCACACCCCATCATGCGGGACACAGAAGGAAGACAGAAGGAAGTTGGTCAGGAAACAGAGGGGCAAAGGAAAACTCTGATTTGCATTTCAAAGGTATACTTATGGGTGAATTGTTTACTCTTCAGGAACTGGCGGATGCTGAGAAGGGCAGTCCCTCCAAGGTGAGGAGGGATGTCAAAGCATCTAAATTCAGAAAATATAAGATATGGTTAACACACCTCACCTTCTAGATATGACTCTTGAACTCCTACTCCTTCCACAATCCATGGAAGTTCAAAACTTTCTCTGGAAGTTCTACAAATTTTCAAGAAAGCTAGCATTTCATTCTCAGAGTATTCCTGATCTCTGAGGTTCTGCATTTTTGCATTTATTTCTGTTTTATACCATAGAATCTCAATGTAGGATGCAGTTCTCTCTTCGGTTTCCAGGACAAGGGGATGGAGCGGTGAATCACATTGAAAACACTGTGTGTCAAGAGGCAATAGCTAACCCCATGGAATGCAACACGCCAGGCCTCCCTGTCCATCATCAACTCCCAAAGTTTACCCAAACTCATGTCCATTGAGTCAGTGATGCCATCTAACCATCTATTCCTCTGTCATCCCCTTCTCCTCCTGCCCTCAATCTTTCCCAGCATCAGGGTCTTTTCAAATGAGTCAGCTCGTCGCATGACTTGGCCAAAGTATTGGAGTTTCAGCTATAGCATCAGTCCTTCCAAAGAATCCCAGGGCTGATCTCCTTCAGAATGGACTGGTTGGATCTCCTTGCAGTCCAAGGGACTCTCAAGAGTCTTCTCCAACACCACAGTTCAAAAGCATCATTTCTTTGGCGCTCAGCTCTCTATACAGTGCAACTCTCACATCCATACATGACCACAGGAAAAACCATAGCCTTGACTAGACAGACCTTGGTTGGCAAAGTAATGTCTCTGCTTTTCAATATGCTATCTAGGTTGGTGATAACTTTCCTTCCAAGGAGTAAGCGTCTTTTAATTTCATGGCTGCAGTCACCATCTGCAGTGATTTTGGAGCCCAGACAAATAAAGTCAGCCACTGTTTCCACTATTTCCCCATCTATTTCCATGAAGTGATGGGACCAGATGCCATGATCTTAGTTTTCTGAATGTTCAGCTTTAAGCCAACTTTTTCACTCTCCTCTTTCACTTTCATCAAGAGACTCTTTAGTTTTTCACTTTCTGCCATAAGGGTGGTGTCATCTGCATTTCAGAGGTTATTGATATTTCTTCTGGCAATCTTGATTCCATCTTGTGCTTCATCCAGCCCAGGGTTTCTCATGATGTACTCTGCATATAAGCTAAATAAGCAGGGTGACAATATACAGCCTTGACATACTCCTTTTCCTATTTGGAACCAGTCTGTTGTTCCATGTCCAGTTCTAACTGTTGCTTCCTGACCTGCATACAGATTTCTCAAGAGGAAGGTCAGGTGGTCTGGTATTCCCATCTCTCTCAGAATCTTCCACAGTTTATTGTGATCCACTCAGTCAAAGGCTTTGGCATAGTCAATAAAGCAGAAATAGATGTTTTTCTAGAATTCTCTTGCTTTCTCAGTGATCCAGTGGATGTTGGCAATTTGATCTCTAGTTCTTCTGCCTTTTCTAAAACCAGCTTGAACATCTGGAAGTTCACAGTTCACGTATTGCTGAAGACTGGCTTGAAGAATTTTGAGGATTTCTTTGCTAGCATGTGTGCAATGTGTGGTAATTTGAATATTCTTTGGCATTGCTTTCTTTGGAATTGGAATGAAAACTGACCTTTTCCAGTCCCATGGCCACTTCTGAGTTTTCCAAGTCTGCTGGCGTATTGAGTGCAGAACTTTCACAGCATCATCTTTTAGGATTTGAAATAGCTCTACTGAAATTCCATCACCTCCACTAGTTTTGTTCGTAGTGATGCTTCCTAAGGCCCACTTGACTTCAGATTCCAGGATGTCTGATTCTAGGTTAGTGATCACACCATTGTGATTATCTGGTGGTCGTGAAGATCTTTTTTGTACAGTTCTTCCATGTATTCTTGCCACCTCTTCTTATCTGCTGCTTCTGTTAGGTCCATACCATTTCTGTCCTTTATTGAGGCCATCTTTGCATGAAATGTTCCCTTGGTATCTCTGATTTTCCTGAAGAGGTCTCTAGTCTTTCCCATTCCATTATTTTCCTCTATTTCTTTGCACTGATCACTAAGGAAGGCTTTCTTATCTCTCCTTGCTGTGCTTTGGAACTCTGCATTCAAATGGGTATATCTTTCTTTTCTTCCTTTGCTTTTCACTTCTCTTCTTTTCACAGCTATTTGTAAGCCCTCCTCAGAGAGCCATTTTGCTTGTTTGCATTTCTTTTCCATGGGGATGGTCTTGATCCCTGTCTCCTGTACAATATCAAGAACCTCCATCCATAGTTCATCACACACTCTATCAGATCTAGTCCCAAATCTATTTCTCACTGACACTGTATAATCATAAGGGATTTGAGTTAGGTCATACCTGAATGGTCTGGTGGTTTTCCTCACTTTCTTCAATTTAAGTCTGATCAGATTGGCTAGTATTCTGTGATCATGGTTTCAGTCTGTCTGTGCTATGATGCCCTCTCTTAGTGCCTACTGTCTTACTGGGGTTTCTGTTACCTTGGGTGTGAGGTATCTCTTCACAGCTGCTCCAGCAAAGAGCAGCTATATTTTGGGAAATTCAAAGATAAATAGGAGATGATTTAAGGAGCAAAATGTCCAGGAGAGACAAATACAAAAATGGGCATAAGCGATGCTTTATTGGAGAACTATAAAAAGTTAGAGTGATTTGCACACATCAACTCAGGTCTATCCCAATTATTTGGGACTTAGGAAGAATACAACTGAAGGCCCATGTAACATATGTCTAAATATTTAAAAGGGATATATCAAACTAACAGACTGCTAAATACAACATGTTCTACTCTTCTGCGACAAACAGAACTTCAAAATAACCTGAAAGGCCAGGTCTGAATTTGGAATTCTCAGAGTCTGAGAACGTGGCAGGAAAGAGAAAGATGGTCCATGGCTCCTGGCCTGTGGCTTTTGGCCTTCTTCCCTCCTATCCTTGGCTTCTTTCCGAATTTTCTCCCACGTGGACACACAGGTGGTGTGTAGAAACTCCAGCCACAGCCTCCACAAACAGTGTCGTTCGGTCACTACTTAGTCTAGAGTGTACCCACCAGGGGTGCCATTCTTGTCTTTAGGAGCAAAGACTGAAACAACAGATTCACCCAGGCTCTGAAAGTTGGGTCAAAGCCATTTACACAGGAATCCCAAAGTCCCAGATATCAGTCTGGTTTAGAGGGTTGCCTCTTGGGCTAGGCTCACTGCACTGGCTCCAGGGACTCTTTGGCCTATAGAAAGAATGAGGCACAGCAGACATGATCTCCTGTGAGACTTTCTGAAAGTTAGTCACTTTCTTGTTTGGGTCAAAATGCAGAATTGTTTATCAGCCTTTGTCATCACCTTTTCCTCAAGGTGAATCATCTAAAACTGCAGCATTATAGCTTCAGATGTACTGATTTGGCTTAAGAGCAGGATAAGTTCATTAGATTTTTCAGTCTCCACCTGGTGAGTTTTGGAAGAAATGTTATTTCTAGACTTGTGAAGCATTACAATCCTATTTTCCAACACCTATATAGGCTAAATAGGCTAATAAGCTAACATCAGAGAAAAGAAAATAGAAATTCTTTTTGGCTGAAAATCCCAATTTTGAGTCTAAAGTATAATAGGACCATCTTCAAAGACAAACGACCGTGTGTTCCATGCATTGCTTCAACCAGACGTTTTCTTATCACTGGCTGTTTTCATTTACTACCGCCTGCAGGCCAGGCTTGCCCTCAGTTTGCACCAGGGTCACAGGGATGACATAACACAGATCAGGATGAGTCGAAACAGGGTGGCTCTTCACTACAGGTGTACTGCTTCTGCTTTCTCACCTAGCTTGCCTTCACCTCAGTTTCTGATTTTGCTTGGCTTTCTGCTTGTTTTTCAATCTTTTTCCTTCTTACTCAGTGCCTATAGGTTTTCCAGTTGCTAATCATCCCCACCAACTTCTGACCACTTGCCATGTTTTGTTCTCAGGTACTTATGTCCTCCTGGCTTCTGTTGACTCTGAACCCTGAGATATTGCTATCTTGATCCCTAAGGTGTTTGTGGTTTATGATGATCTAAAACAGTATCATCATTCAAACAGTTCCCTGACCTATTGCCACCCTGACATTGACTAGTAGAGTGGAAGCAAAAACAGTTCATGTCTTGAAATAAAATCCTCAGTCTTAATTTTCCTATATCATAGTAGCAGAGATGAGAGGATTTTCTCTCTCACATATATGGCTGCTTCTTTTCCAATAAAAATTTTCCCCCACTCAATCCTAAGAATCTATCTCAAACCTGTAATACTGTCGACATAAATGTTACACAAGACTGTTCACCTCCAAATCATGAACCTGGCTGTATTAAATGCCTTTGACTATGACATTGTACTTTCAACTATTTCCACTTTGGACTCAGCAGAACCTCTGATATATTAACCCTTATATGCTAAGCAATCCTTCAGCCTGTTTAATTTCTTCACTTCCTTCCTTATCCCGTTTATATGCCATAATCATTGATTTCAAAATTACTCTCATTCATACTGACCAGAATAGCCATTATCCAAAAGTCTATAAATAATAAATGCTGGAGTGAGTGTGGAGAAAAGAGACCCTATCTACAGTGCTGGTAGGAATGCAAATTGGTACAGCGACTATAGAGAACAGTATGGAGGTTCCTTAAAAAACTAAAAATAGACTACCATAAGACCCAGTGATTCCACTCCAGGGCATTTATCCAGAGAACACTTGAATTCAAAAAGAGCATGCATTCCAATGTTCATTGTTCCACTGTTTGTAACAGCCAAGACATGGAAGCAACTTAAACATCCATCAACAGATAAAGGGACAAAGAAGATCCGGTACACATATACAATGGAATATTACTCAGCCATAGTGAAGAATGAAATAATGTCATTCATAGCGACACAGACGGACCTTGGGGTTACCATACAAAATGAAGCAAACCTGAAGAAAAAGGTGAATATAATATGACATCATTTATATGTGGAATCTAAAAAAAAGTGCAAATGAACTTACAAAACAGAAATAGTTTCACAGATATAGAAAGCAAAGTATGGTTACCCAAAAGGAAGGGAATAGGAGGGATAAATTAGGAACTGGGCATTAACAGATACATAAAACTGTATATAAAATAAACAACAAGGACCCACTACAAAGCAGAGGGAACTATAGTTAATATCTTACAATAACTGAAGTGAAAAAGAACGTGAAAGAACATAACTGAATTACTTGGCTGTGACCTGAAACACTATAAATCAATTATATTTCAATAAAAATTAATTATTAACAAAAACCACATTGATACCCTGAACTCCTTTATATCTTTATATTTTGTCACTTTTAACTTGGAATCAACCCTGCTGTTGAGTTTTCTCTCTGGTAACACTTAGGCATTTATTAATTTCTGGAGAGAAACACAACAGGGCAAACTGTCACCACCGTAAATCCATAATCACTAATCCCAAGCGAGCCCTCAGCACTGTGCATCAATCCCACCAATTTCGCTGAGCTAACTGGCCCTCTCATGTCTACGTTTTCCTCAAACCTGCGATGATGCCTGATAGCTTCCCGCTACTGGATATGGCCAACCATCTCTCTTCCTTCCATCACAGAGAAAACTGAAGCTAACAGAAAAATTCCCCTCAGTTTTCAGTTACCAATTCCATAAATCTACCTGTTGTTCTTAAGATAATGCCCATACATGGACATGTCCTGCTCTCATCCAACAACCCCACAACCTTTAGGCTTCAGCCACACTTGCCTTCAAAAGTTCCTCTAACATCAGGTCTGAGACTTCTCTGATGATAGGAACCATTCAAGTTATTGAATAAATTAAATTAATTTCCAAGCCCACTAGATAATACTTGAAGGGGAAGGGCTAGAAATGCTATACTTAACAAGAGCCTCAGGTCATTCTAACCACCAGGAAAGAATGGTAAAAACATACCATGATCTCTCCTTCCACAAGACTTTTCAAATGCTGTTTATTCTCCTTGGAAATCTTTTCCTTCGTTTTCCTTCCCTCCATACCAGAATTACTCTTACTCATCTCCCAACTTTCCACTTGCACATGATGTCAGCAGGAAAGCCCTTCTTCACAATCCCACTCTACCACCACTAAGTTCAGGAAGTTTCCTTTGTTCTATGCCCTCATCGGACCATATTCCTTCTCTTCAAGACAGTCATCGCAAGCTTAACATCATGCACTTATGATTACTCATTGTCTCTCTCTCTCTACCAGATTTTGACATTAAATGCTACATCTCTTGTTATGCATCACTGTTTCTACAATGTCTAGGAAGCAACCTAGTTTACATAACAGTTCATCAATAATAATTAATACTTGAATGAGTGAATGAATGTGGAATGAGTGAATTGTCTCTTAAAACTGACAGAGATGTTGGAGATTAAATTATAACCTTGACAGAATTATTTAGCCTCTACCTGGATATTTTTAGTGCTGGGCAATCTGTTCCACTGTTGGATAGTGTTAGAAAATTTATTTTTCTATTAAATTCAAACCTGCTCCCTGTATCTTCTCATCAATGCTTACAGCTCAGCCTTGTTGGAAATGCAATCAGCCTGTTTCCTCTAAATGATATTTCCTTCTAATGTTTGCATATTTTAAGCATGTGTCCCCTATGTCTTTTCTTCTCCAATGTGAATAAACACATTTGCTTGATTTGAGATAGTTCTCAGACTTAACTATGCCCTCCTCATTGAGCACACTCTAATGAACACAGAAACAACAGAGCCGTGAAACTCTCACGTCTTCAGCACAGTAGCTTTAAATCATTACTTTGAGAAGATGAGGCTGTTTTCTTCCTTCTACCGCTTACTGTTTAAATTGCAAAGTCACTGAACCACCGAGCAGCAATATCTCCAAGAAGGATTGGACTTACAAGGCGATGAATCCACAGGGCACATGGGATTTATTACAAGTGCTTTTATTGGAGCAATTTGTTGACAAATGCCCAAGAAGGAGTATACAGTGATCAGTAATAATAAAACCTTATGGAGATCATTTCCCCAAATGCTGTCTGGGAGAGAAACTGAGCCAGATTCCTTAACCAAAGATAGGTTTTCTGTACCTTTCCACTGGCAGTTTTTATATGTCATCTCTGGAGAAATTTCAGATGTTTCAAATCTAAGCCTATATCAAAGCTGTGATTCATAAAAATAGCAAAGGGGTTCTATTTATCTCTATTTGCTAATCCTAGCCAGCAGCTGAAAAGAATTGGAGTTTAAATCCTATTACTCTCTCATAGCCCCAGCCCCCCAGGTCACAGTGTCAAATTGATAAAATTACTTCTGGAATGAGTGAGGAGGCTGTCACATTGACCCACTGTTTCCAGTGCTCAGGAAAAGGAGACAGGTCTTCCAGATTAAGAAAATTACCTGTCCTTCTAATAGCTGGAAGTTTTTCCAAGGGTCACTTTGACAGGTTGCCCCCAAAACCCGAGGCAGAAGGACCATGACATTGCTTGACTTTGGGTCTAGGAGGTCGAGTCGCACTTAAAGAGAGAGTATTAAGGGTTACTTAACAGTGTGTTTTAAGACAGCAATGGCACTAACTTACAGTGAAATATGCCAGTGAATGGCAGCCTGCAAGCTGGACATAGTCAAATTGCTCTCAGGATCAGTACAATGCAGGACAATACTGACCCAGTATCTTTAAACTGACAAAATTAGGGTCAGAGCTGAGGCACTGGGATAAAAGGAATAATATAGGAATAAAAGGAAGGATTCATCATAAAAGGAATACACGGAAGGGATTTATAACAAAAATTGACAAAAATTGGAACTGGAAATACTTTATCTATCTATCCAAATCTATTTTGCTTTTCACTTAGAAAATTGTTAACATTTACATAACTAAGAAGTCAAAACTAAATAAAAATTATTTTCAAAAAGATACTACTTTTATCCCATTTCTATCCCTGTAGGCCTACCCACCTCCCATAATCATTTTCATTTCTTTCTGGCTTACATTTCAGGGGCACTCTCTTATCAAAAAATTATGAATATGTATATACAATTCATATTATATTTCACTTATCAATATATGCTAGACATCACTCTTTACCACTTCATTATATTCCACAACTGCAAAACTGCATAGTTATAGCACTATGTGACTGTATCATAGTTTATTCAATTAGTCTCTTAAGAATGAACATTTATGTTTCTAATATTGGGTTTAAATGAATAATGCCACAGTGGTGAATCTTCTGCATGTGTTTTAATTTTTGTTTTTCATATTTATAGAGTGTATCTTCTGGATGAAATTCCAGTAGGGAAGTGCTTTGTAAAAAGACAAATGCATGAGAAGTCATGTTAGGTGTTGCCAAATTTTTCTCCACTTTGCACTCAAGAGAGGAAATAGTTTTAGGTGGCAGAGTGTGAGGAGCAGACAGGACATTGCTAATGTCCCTACAAACCTCTTTGTCCTGTCCAGGATTGCTCTGTGATTAAGTCTCTATTGTCAAGAATGTTTTCCCCTATAATTGGTGACCCCACTGCTGTTCTACACTCCCAGGACTCCTCTCTCCAACTGCAGCCTCTTCTCAGGCAGAGGCGAGGAAAAGCCCCTTAGAGCCACCACCATCATCAACACTGCACTAAGCTCCCCTGCTTGTGCTCCAAGCTCCAACCTGCCTCAGCTTCTCAAGGACTTTCCTTTTTCCAGTTCCCTCCTTTATGTTTCATAACATCGACTTCTGTCCCATGATTGTGCCCACTCCTTCTCCACCAGCTGTTTATATCCACATACCAATATTACCTGCAGACCAATGCCATACAACACTTCCATCTTCAAAAAGGAAAATAAACACTCTGGGTGCCAAGCTTGTCTCAAGTTACTACTTATTTTTTTGCTCCCTTCTTAGCCCAACTTTTCAGAAGTGTTGTCTCCACTCCCTCATTCCCCATACCCCAGCTCAACCCACAGAAGAATGGATTTCTCCTCCAATAGGAAGCTCAATTTTCTTTTTACAAACTGACCAGCAAATATCATGTGACTGTTTCTGTAGATGTTTTTCTCTCATCTCCATTATCCTTTAGCAATTTTCAACACTGCTGAGTGCCCTCATTCATCAACTGTTCTTCTTTGGGAGCTTCTAACAGCATAATGTCTTTGTGCCCTCTTCCCTCTCTGACTGCTTTTGACAGTTTTTCGTAGGGGATCTGTTTTTATGATGGACGAATAGAGGAGTCCTTAAAGTTCAGAACTAAAGCATTTTTGTCTCTCTTCTCTCTAGTGATCTCATCTATTCTTGTGGCCTTTCCTCATGATGCCTGCATTTATTTTTCTCCAGTCCAGTGCTCTTCTGTGAGCTTTAGACCTACGTCTTACTGATGGCTTGACAGCTCTACTTTCTTTCTTCAGCAGCATTCCAATACAGAATGTCCAAAATGGAACTCCTGCTTCTCATCCCTAAATTTATGTCCCCAACACTAGGGGGCATCCTTATTTTGGCCATTTGCTAAAATTGTCATATGAAATTCATTAGCAAATTTCGAGTGCTCTACCTTAGACTGTTTCCACTGTCAGTTGCACCTTCCCACTTCCTCTGCCTCCACTGGGTCCATCTGCCATGATCTCTTGCCTGAACTACTGCAACTTGCTACTGCCTGGTCTGCTCTCCTTCACCGCTACCCCTCAATCCATGCTCCACCAAACAGAGAGATGTTAAATATGTTAGGTGAAGTGACTGCACATTTTCTTGCCATCACTATCAAAAGGTCTTCAGTAGCTTTTAGCTAAACTTAGAATAAGCAATACAGTAGAGTACATCATGAGAAACACTGGGCTGGATGAAGCACAAGCTGGAATGAAGATTCCAGGAGAAATATCAATAACCTTAGATATGCAGATGACACCACCCTTATGGCAGAAAGTGAAGAAAAACTAAAGAGCTTCTTGATGAAAGTGAAAGAGGAGAGTGAAAAAGTTGGCTTAAAGCTCAACATTCAGAAAATGAAGATTATGGCATCCGGTCCCATCACTTCATGGCAAATAGATGGAGAAACAGTGGAATACAGTGTCTGACTATTTTGGGGGGCTCCAAAATCACTGCAGATGGTGATTGCAGCCATGAAATTAAAAGATGCTTACTCCTTGGATGGAAAGTTATGACCAAGTTAGGCACCATATCAAAAAGCAGAGACGTTATTTTGTCAACAAAGGTCTGTCTAGTCAAGACTATGGTTTTTCCAGTAGTCATGTATGAATGTGAGAATTGGACTATAGAGAAAGCTGAACACCGAAGAATCGATGCTTTTGAACTGTGGTGTTGGAGAAGACTCTTAAGAGTCCCTTGGACTGCAAGGAGATCCAACCAGTCCATCCTAAAGGAGATCAGTCCTGGGTGTTCATTGGAAGGATTGATGCAGCTTCAGCTTCAGCTGAAACTCCAATACTTTGGCCACCTCATGCGAAGAGTTGACTCATTGGAAAAGACCCTGATGATGGAAAAGATTGGGGGCAGGAGGAGAAGGGGACGACAGAGGAATAGATGGTTGGATGGCATCACTGACTCAATGGACGTGAGTTTGGGTAAACTCTGGGAGTTGGTGACGGACATGGAGGCTTGGCATGTTGTGGTCCATGGGGTCACAAAGAGTTGGACATGACTGAGTGACTGAACTGAACTGAAGAATAAGCAATCTCAAATAGTCTTTGTATGTCTGGCCTTTGAATGTTTCTCCAGTGGTCATCTAATCTTACTACTACCAGCTACACTGATTTTCTTTTTGTTACTCCGGTGCACTTGGGTTCTTCTCTTTCATGCTACATAGTTTCTTTTCTCCTTTAAGATTCAGCATAACAGTGGAGGAAGGGACTAATTGAGAGATTAGCATTGAAACATATACATTACATATGTAAAATAGAGAGCCAGTGGGAATTTACTGTATGACATTAGGAGCTCAAACCTGGTGCTCTGTGACAACCTGGAGGGGTGGTATGAGGTGGGAGGTGAGAGGGTAGTTCAAGAGGGAAGAGACATATGTCTGTCTATAGCTGACTCGTGTTGATGTATAGCAGAAGCCAACACAGTACTATAAGGCAACTACTCTCCAATTAAAAAATATAATAATAAAAAAAGATTCAGCATAAATATTACTTTTATAAGAAAGGCTTCCTTATAAAGGACATAGGTCCTGCCTTGTCCTTCTCTCACTTTCATATTTGTTTCCATCACAGTAGCTGTTGCTATCTGCTGAGACTTTTTAGCCATCTGCCTTCACTCTAGGAATATCATCTAATCCCCAGGTACCTACAGCACCTATCAACTGCCCAATAAATGGTAGGTATTCAAGAATGCTTTTTGAACGAATGAATTAATTAATGGATGAACGCCCTACAAGAGCAGGGACCATTTCTGCCATACCCACATCAGTGTCCTCATTGCCTAGCACAAGAGAGAAACTCAACAAATGTGTGTTGACTTAATTATTTAACCCCTACACTATAACCAAGGAAACTGAAGTTTAGAGAGTTTAAGCAGCCTCCCCTTTATCACACAGGAACTAAAGAGACAAAGTCAGGACTTAAATCCAAATGTCTGACAACACAATCCTTGAAATACTGGTGATGGAAGGGACTTTGGAGATTATCTTGTCTAACAGCTTGATTTTACAAATGAAGCTCAGGATGGTGAAATGACACATCCAAGTCATTTGTTTTGACCTGTATTATAGGGCCAGTTCTATAATTAGCCAGGTTGGCAAGCTTACTCAAATTACCTCTATCTTTCATTTTCCTTATCTGTAAAAGGAGCTGGGACATCTTGGTGGCATTATTTAATCATTCCTTCCAGCTCAGAATCTGATTCTTCCTTTCTAAGTTTGCTCCTGACTCCTCCCCTCAAATTTTGGGATTAGAGAGGAAACTAAATTGCATTTTACATGCTGTTCTGCACTTCAATAAAACCACTAGAAGAAGAAAAGTGAGGAAGAACAGTAGTTTCTCAAGTTTTATGTACTTTAGGAAGAGTAAGAGTGCCACCACAGAAGCCCCCTAAAGGGGAGATAAAAGTTATATCTCCAGCTGCTAGCCACAGTTGAAAAAAAAATGTCTATAATAGTCATTTAGAAGAAATATCATTATCAATCCTTGTAATGAGGCAATAAATTGAAAAAGAAAGGGGTAAAAATAATGTTCATGGAAATGTAACTGAATATAAAATTCCTTGGTGTGTTTACAAGAAAATGAATAACCCTACATTTTTGTGGGTTTCACTTTAACTGCTGGTAAAAAGTGACTGATATTGCAAGAAGACAAACCATTCTTATTTATACTCAAAATGTCAAATCCCATTTGCACTCAAAATGCCATCACCTTGCATAACTCTATCAACTTAACCTGCACAGAAAGCAAAAGCTAAAAGCAGAATATGAAGAGACCTGGTATATAAAGCTACTCTCTTTTCTCTGCACCCTTAATGAAACACCCTGATTTCCTGCAACCATTCCAAGATGGAAATGTTTTGAATTCTAAAATAGCTTAGCACCAATGTGTCATAATTATCTGAAACTATATTTAGAATGATGAAGTTTGCCATGAAATCTAAAATATGCTTCAAATGTCAGTCTTATTTTTAATTAATATGCCAATCCACCTTTGTAATAATAAAGTTTTACAGTCTCCCAGTGCTGAATAACTTGGATGCTGTTTGTGTGTATGTGTGTTTAATCTCACCATTATGATAATGTAGTTCTCCTATAGATCCTTCCTTCTCCTACAGATTGTCAAGGGAAATCTGATTTCATCCCAGTAGTATATTTTGTCTATAAAACCAAATGGTATGAAATGAAAGTCTTGTCATACTGGTCACAAGTTAACAAAACATTTTAACACCACCACATTTACCATCCTTATGATCTGAAATTTGTTGTCAGAGGGCAATATCGTATAGTGCTTTACTCGACTTGCTTCTTTTATTTAAATTTCAGGGTGATAGAAATGGGAGCCCCATTTTTAAGGAAGTATACACTTTAAAGCATATAATGAGTTTTAAAATACAAATACTGCCAAATAAAAAAATGCTTCACTCATTTCATATTCCTTTTTAGGTATCTTCCATGTTTCTGCTGAATTTTTAATATTTGATAGAAAAAATGTTATTCACGTGGAACCCCAAATTATAACGACTGTTACCTTCTCAAATTGCCGTATATTAATGGAAAGTATATATTTTGATACTGCCTTTCTGACCTTTACAGACTCATTTGGTGAGAAAGAGAGACGATAATTTACTAGAAGCTCCACATTCATTATGTGTGAACTGAACTGGTTGTCTTGAGACTTCTCTGCAATTGCAAATAGCAACATATCAGTTGTAGACTAGGTAAGGTTGCCAAGATAAACAAGAAAAGTGCAAATTTTAGAGTGTTTAGAAAAAATTTTAAGCAAGTTGACATAGTAAATTTTTTCACCTATAAAAACTTAGGTAAGTGCTTTATTTCAGTTTACTATTATTAGCAATTTGCTTTTACTGAAACCTTACAAAGGTATTCCTCAGTCATTTGGAAATTTAAAATGTGATACCTCCCCAGTGATAATTTGAAAAACACTGTCATAGACAAATGTCTTAGTTCACTTGTTGTAAAGAACCATGTCAGTAGAAATAGAGATAACAAACAAACCCCCAAAGCCTTTAGTGTGTGTGAGAAGCCATTGGTGTATGTTGCTAGGTCAATGATACTCATTTGGTTCTTGCTCAACTGACCTGAAATAAAACAGGTGAACTTTGGACTCAGGTCTCCTGCAGCATCATGGTGTTGCCAAGAACAAAAACTTCAAGTGATCATTTGGTTAACAGTTCTCAGGATTATAAGGCTGAAAGGCATTGCTCTGTTCGCAGGTCACATGTAGACTTTAGATCTCTCCTTTAAGATGGCTGAGTATCTGCTCACCCTTTATTACCCTTAAGAAGACAAAAATACAATCAATATTAAAAGACTCTAGCATGCTTTTAAATACTTTTAAAATTAGCAAACACCTGTTGGGTGTTTGCTAATAAATGTATCAGTCAATATCCAATGCACACTTCATATGTGCCAGATAAGACACAAGGTGCAAACACCTTTGCTCTCCTGTTATTTTAAGGAAATGATGTTGTGAAATTTATAGCAGATGGGATATGATCTTTAAAGGATTGGAAAAGACTTATTCAGAGGACATGTTCTTTAGCGGGGACCTGAGGATGACTAGGAAAGCAGGGAAGAGTGACAGGGAGAGTTGTCCAGGCAGAAGAAAACTAGGTTAATTCTTGCTTCCACGGAGCCTATTTTATTGTGTGTGTATTCACTTCTTAATAAAAAACACTAGCCCCACATAATTATACAATTGAACAACCGTGAACAACACAGGTTTGAAACTACATGGGTCTACTTATACGTGGATTTTTTTCAATAGTAAATACTATTGTAATACATAATCTAAAATTGGTTGAATCCACAGGGAATATTGACTACAAGTTAAATGTGGACTTTTGACTGTATGGAGGCCGCTGCTGCTGTTGCTAAGTCACTTCAGTTGTGCCCGACTCTGTGTGACCCCATAGACGGCAGCTCACCAGGCTCCCCTGTCCCTGGGATTCTCCAGGCAAGAACACTGGAGTGGGTTGCCATTTCCTTCTCCAATGCATGAAAATGAAAAGTGAAAGGGAAGTCGCTCAGTCATGTCCGACTCTTCACAACCCCATGGACTATAGCTCACCAAGCTCCTCTGTCCATGGGATTGGATGCTCCTAACTCCATGTTGGGAGAAGGCAATGGCACCCCACTCCAGTACTCTTGCCTGGAAAATCCCATGGACGGAGGAGCTTCTATGGGGTCGCACTGAGTTGGACACGACTGAAGCGACTTAGCAGCAGCAGCAGCAACTCCATGTTGTTCAAGGATCAATTTTAGTGATTTTAATCACTAAAATCTTGCTCTTAGCTTCTACATATCACCTGAATTCTTTTTCTTTTTTTTTAATTTCTCCCATCAACATCCATCCAGTTCTAAAATGCTATTTAAAGCAGTGCTATACCAGCAAGCATGGGCGAGACTTAGGTATTTCTTTAATCTATACAGCTTCCAAAACCTATGCTTTCACAAACTCTCTTTGATCCAGCTTTCAGTCGCTGCCTCTCAAATCCCTGCCACCAAGAAGATTCTTAATGTGCAATGAACTTCAGCCTGACAGTTACCATATCTCAAGCTCTTGCTGCATCTGGCCTGGGTGGGATCATTTCTCGATGCAGAGGTGGACCATATGACCCAGGCTAGGCCAGCTAAACAATGCACTTTGCTGATACATTGTGACAGGCTTATGAGAACCAACAAAAATGATGAACATTTCCAATATAGTAGAAAAAAGAATGAGAGATGGTAAGAAACAATTTTTGATTATGTTGTTTCAATCTCCTATATAGACTTTCTTTTTTCTCCAAATATATTTGACGTATAACATTGTAAAACTTTAAGATATATAACATGTTGATTCAATGCATTCATATATTGTAGTATGATTGCCATTGCAGTGATAATTACCACCTCTACCACATCCCATAATTATCATTGCTTTGCAGTGGTTGGAATGATTATGATCTAGTGTCTTAGAAAGTTTGATGATTATAATATAATATTGTGGTCTATATTTACTATACTGCACATTAGATCTCTAGGGCTTATTTACTACTAGCTACAATTTATACCCTTAAACAATCTCTCTCCTATCCCCTCTCCCGTCCCCTGGTAACCACCATCTTTTTCTGTTTTTACAAGTTTGGCTTTTTTAGATTCCACATATAATTGATATTATACAGTATTTGTCACTCTTTGTCTGACATCTCACTTAGCTAATGTCCTCAAAGTAAGGTCCATCCATGGTGCAAATGGTAGGATGTCCATGCAGACATTCTTGCAGCCAATGTATTCCTGGAATTATTCACTAGAGATAATGATCTCATCTTTTTTTTTTTTTTTCCTTAGTGTGTTTTCGGGTTGGGTTTTCTTTCATTTGCAAATGTGAGTCCTAACTTTCATGTATCTATAATCTATGTCACTCTTTCAATTTGTGAATTAGCAGCAGGTGTGTGAAAAGCAGTGATCAAAATCCTGAAGGATCCAACAGAAGACAAGGTTATCACATTTCAGGAAGAGTGAGGTATCAGTTCACTCCAGCCAAAGGCCGCTAGGTTCATATCCGTGGATGAACAAATTGAGTATTTATTAGCAAAAAAGAGTACCTACCATAAGGAAAAATGGGCATCTTAATAAGAGAGGATTAGAAAGGATTTATAGTATGTTGAGGCTGGGACTAAGGAAGTAGGAGCTTTCTGGATTGAGGGCTGTCTGAAAGAAGCAACAATTTTATGACAGGCTATCTCAATAAACTGTATCTCAATAAATTGTATCTCAATAAATTGTAAGAAAGGCAGTCTAAAGTGAAATGCAGTTGGTAAAGAAGGGCAGTCCTTCATATTAGCCAAGAAAGGTGATGTTTGGTACTCTGTGGATTGCACAGTGATCTTATTTATTGAAAAAATTATGAAGTGGGCTCGAGTTTTCTCACCTTTCCAGACCAAGAGTGCTCCTGCCTGATGCTTCCATTCTGTGAGACTGTTTATGTGCAACTGGAGAACAGCTCATCTAGCTGTGAGTATCAGGCCATCTTCTAACACTGAGGACTGCCTGTGAGCATCAGACTGGTTCCCGGGTGTTTCTCTCTTTCCTGGAAGATAGGAGATGCGGAGTCACAGTGTAGGGGGTCTACATCCCTTTTAATCTGAACTTTGAACTTCTGTTCCCAGCAGCCACTCCCTGCACCAGCAGAATAGGAAGCTGTCCACTTCATTTTGTTTGGAGAGGGCTAAGAATGCTTGGTATAACACCTTACTTTTTCTGTAGCTGAATAATGACAGAATTCCCATTAACAAGGATCAAACTTTCTCATTGCCTAAGGAAAGAAATATCATAAACTTCAAATTCCTCAGTAAAGGCAACATATTATTTAACTCTGACCTCTCCCAATAAAGAACTTGTGACATACAAGACAGGGTATATTGATGATTACTCCAAAAGGAACTATGAAGGAATCTCATTCCTTGACTCAGCATAGCATTCATAGAGGAATGCTAAGTTCTTTTCCACAAAGGGAGGTGACCTCACACTCTTTGAGGATTCCCTGTTCTTCTCCCCCACCTATCACACAAGGGACCACTAGGAGGTAAAAGACAGAGAGAAAGGGTAGTTTGAGACCCAGCTATCTAGGAATCATGAGGTTGAGCCCTCACCTTAAGGAAATAGGGTTCTATGCTTTGTTACATGCATTGCAGAGCTGGCAAGAAATGCAACAGGTCTGCCCAACCCAGAACTTTCTCCAACAAACTTTTAGTTCAGTTCAGTTGCTCAGTCATGTCCGATTGCGACCCTATGAATCACAGTACACCAGGCCTCCCTGTCCATCACCAACTCCCAGAGTTCACTCAGACTCACGTCCATTGAGGCAGTGATGCCATCCAGCCATCTCATCCTCTGTTGTCCCCTTCTTCTCCTGCCTCCAAGCCCTCCCAGCACCAGAGTCTTTTCCAATGAGTCAACTCTTCACATGAGGTGGCCAAAGTACTGGAGCTTCAGTTTGAGCATCATTCCTTCCAAAGAAATCCCAGGGCTGATCTCCTTCAGAATGGACTGGTTGGATCTCCTTGCAGTCCAAGGGACTCTCAAGAGTCTTCTCCAACACCACAGTTCAAAAGCATCAATTCTCTGGCATTCAGCCTTCTTCACAGTCCAACTCTCACATCCATACATGACCACAGGAAAATCCATAGCCTTGACTAGAAGGACCTTAGTCAGCAAGGTAATGTCTCTGCTTTTGAATATGCTATCTAGGTTGGTCATATTTTTCTTCCAAGGAGTAAGTGTCTTTTAATTTCATGGCTGCAGTCACCATCTGCAGTGATTTTGGAGCCCCAAAAAATAAAGCCTGACACTGTTTCCACTGTATCTCCATCTATTTGCCATGAAGTGATGGGACCAGATGCCATGATCTTTGTTTTCTTTAGGGCCCTGTAATACTCCTGTGTCTATTATAAACATATCTCTTTAACTTCTACTTGGTCTTTTGACATCTTTCCTTCCTACTATTGAACACATCATCACGCTGTAGTAATTTCCCTTCTGAATGGTCCTTTGCTCTCAATAATGACCTCAGGCCAGAACACATGGGAAGGTAGTTGAATAATTTGATTTCTCCTAGAAGGTTTTACCCCTCTCCTGCCACCTCTCATTTTCCTTCTGCTCCTGAAATAGTTGTCAATTCATCTTAGCCATATTTCTTCCTATTTACCCTATGAAGAAAAGACTGGGGTTGGAAGACACAAGTGTGATTTACTTTGTTGCCAGAAAGATCTATTTATACTGTATGACCCATTTCATCCTCTTTAATCTTTCTTTCTAATGCATCTCCTCCAACTGGAATATTCATTCAATAACGAACATCTATTGCTAGGCACTCAGTGAAGGAGACTGATATCAGACAGTTTCTTGGTAAACAAAGGAAAGAGAAAAGCATCCGTGAGCCCTGGACGTAACAGGCTATGGGTAGGAGGTTTTCATGAAGGTGGACGAGGGGCAAAGCAAGGAGAGTATCGCCTTCCATTGCTTTCACAGTCATGTCTTTGGGGACGCTCAGTTGCGGCACTTGCAGTCGTGTCACAGTGACCCCATGAACACAAAACTTTAAGGGAAGAGACTTAACTCATGATCCTTAGGATATGAAGACTCTGGCTCCAGCCACTGCCCAAGTGACCTGGGGGATTTCAACCTACTCATTGGAGAACACAGGACAGTTAATGTGCTACTGTGGAAATCAAAACTAAACACTAAAAAATGTAGCTTTGAAACAGTGTGGTCCAAGAAATCCTGAGGTTTGGACTGAGATATATTTGTTGTAGGATAAGAATAGGTATGTTAATCTCATGCAATTTTATCCTTTTGGTTTTTCTGGTTTTGAAATGATCTTATTTTCAATAACCTTAATAAAATTTGAGTTTGAGAGAAGCGTAAAAAAATCCATATTTCATCCTAGGTCAATGTTCTGCTCTGTCTATTTTAATTTTTAAGGCAATGTGAAAATAGAGATTCAAAAAATAAAACAAAGACTGTCTTTGCTAATCGTGAAAACTGATGTGTGGTGGGGTATGTATTTTGAAGCATATGAGCTTTCAGTACAAATGGCATTTATGTGGTTGGCCCCCAGGTGGTAAAAAGGTCACTGTAAGAAACTGCTTTAGTTGTTTCCAAAATCATGATACATTTAGAAAGAAAAAATAAAACTTGTATATTACAAACTTTTAGGGACTCAATTCGTAGGTGACCATATGTGTGCTTTTTTTAGTTTTTTATATCCTTTATTTTTACAAAAAAATTATAGTAGTGTGGGTATCTGAGAGGCAGAAACCGTAGAGAACTACAGTAAGTAATACCCAGCTATGTAAATCAGTTTCAATCTGCCTTTTACATATATCTGCCACATTTTACTCTGCCCATGTTTCTGCTATTCATCTATTGTTGGAGAAAACTCCCACTGGTATCATACACAATGTCCACAGGTATTATAAATATCCTTTCATTTTTCTCCACTGAGGGATAAAGCACGGGGTCAATTCAAAGTCAATCTTAAATTTTTAAGGCAGGCAAGTATATCATTTGCATACAGATCGGCAAGCTGTCCTTTACTTAGGGAAAGATTTACAGATACTTTAAAATCAGGCCTAATCTATAAAACAAACAAGCACAAAGCTAAAACTAAGCCGAGAGAAAGAAACAGGGAGAGAAAGAAGACAAATCAAATTTTAACAGCTTTAAAATGTTTGTCACGGAAGAAAACTCTTTCTGTAAATTGCTTTTGGTTAAGATTTCAAAACCCCAAGTATGAACTAAATGGGGACCGTGGTCCAGGAGTGCTCAGGAGTGACTCTGAGGTGTTAGGTATAATTTAATCGTCATTTAAGTTACCACCATAAAATGTAGTTTACAGGCCCGGATTGGTTTGAAGGTTTTGTTGCTATTATTTAAATAAAATATTTTCAATTATCTTTGGGTTAATCACTGCACATTTGCAGCTTGCTTTGGTCAAACAGAACTTATCCGCACGTCATCCTCTGAAAGTCATTCATCTTTTTCTGCTCATCCTGAGGAAAAGATGTGTTATCCCAGGAGAAGCTAACACAGATGAGCAGAACACGGACACATGTCCTGCTCCAGTCACGGGGATCAGTCACGGGGATCACTCTCTCAGAACCCCTAAGAGGGCTGCCTGCTTGGCCAGAAATCAGAATGAAAAAGCGGGGGAGAAAGAGCTACAAAGATAAGCCACACTTAGTCTAAGTGAGTCAGTGGCTGAGTGGACACACAAGTTTCGGTGCTACCAGACCCTGGAGACACCAGAATTGGCTTTTGTTACTCTGCCCAGACTTCTCCATCTGCAACCTCGCCATCATCCACCGCATGGCCATGCTGAGGTCGAGCCTTTCACTCTTCTCAGGACATTGCAGGGCCTCTCACACTAGTTCCGATTTAACCCATTTTGCAGAATCAGCTTTTCAAACTTTCTGAGGCATTAGCCTACAGGGTAAACTCCTGGAAGCAAGTTATTAGTCTTTCAACAACTACCAAAAAATACTAAAAATAAAAAATGGTCACTATTAAGTTAATTTTAGAAAATACACAATTATTACAATCAGCAAAAAACTCCCACAACTACAAAATTACCAAAAAATTACTCAAAAGAAAAAAAAAGGAAAAGAGCCCTGACAGTTTGGTTTCATAGGGTAAAGGAGTCTTCCTAACACACTTCAAACATCATCCAGGCCATTGTTTTCTAAGTGCGCTCTGGAATCACTATTTTCCTTGAGCTGTTAATAGGTGTTTCACACACATACACACAAACACAAAGCTGGAAGCTTAGGGGAAAGAGTCAGAATTTCCCTGAGGTGTCAATGTGTTTGTGTGAACTTCGAGTTTCAAAATACGAGCAGTCTATACATCATTTTCCAAAACTGTTTGTCCACAGAAATCTCTTCTGAGGCATGTGCCTAGGTATAATAACTCTTTTCTTCTTGGTGACATCAATCATGAGATAATTAGATACAAGTACATTTTCAAGATCCCTCCTTTAATCTTTCAAGACACTTCCTTGAACACCATGTCACATGTCCTTCCATCCCTACCTCTCGTCCATCCTCCTCCTAGTCCCACTCACATCCTTTCAGCTATCTCTGGTTTTAAGACTTCACTCAGGCATGCTTTCTTCAAGAAGTTGCATAGCTTCCACTGGGTATTAGTTTCATGGGCTACTGTAATAAATGACCAACAACTGAGTGGCTTCTGACAACAGAAATTTATTCTTGCACAGGTCTAGAGATCAGAAGTGTGAAATCCAGGTGTTGGGAGAACCACACTCCCTCTGAAGGCACTAGGGAGAAGTTCTGTCTTGCCTCTGCCAGCTTTTGGAGGCTGTAAACATTCCTTAGCTTTTGGCAACAAAACTTGAATTTCCACCTCCATTTTCACATGGTCTTTTCTTCTCTGTCTTTGTCTTCTTCTCTTATCTCTTATAGAGACTGCTTTGGATTTAAGACCCTAATCTCAAATAATCTCATCTGGAGATCCCTAATTACATCTGCAAAAACCCTTTTTCCGAATAAGGTCATATTCACAGCTTCTGGGTGAACCTGTTTTTGGCAGAGCCACCAGTTAACCTACTACACACACCACCAGGCTGAGCTTTCACTGCCTGCCCCCAGCACTTCCCCAGGACCTTTGACAAGTCTTCATCACAGCACTTACCCTGCTGGGTTATAATGACCGTGCCCCACCTCTCATCACATTGCACCATCCTGTGATATGTGAACCGTGAACTCCCTGATGTTCAAGCTGGTTTTAGAAAAGGCAGAGGAACCAGAGATCAAATTGCCAACATCCGCTGATCATGGAAAAAGCAAGAGAGTTCCAGAAAAACATCTATTTCTGCTTTATTGATTATGCCAAAGCCTTTGACTGTGTGGATCACAGTAAACTGTGGAAAATTCTGAAAGAGATGGGAATACCAGACCACTTGACCTGCCTCTTGAGAAATCTGTATGCAGGTCAGGAAGCAACAGTTAGAACTGGACATGGAACAACAGACTGGTTCCAAATAGGAAAAGGAGTACGTCAAGGCTGTATATTGTCACCCTGCTTATTTAACTTATATGCAGAGTACATCATGAGAAATGCTGGACTGGAAGAAACACAAGCTGGAATCAAGATTGCTGGGAGAAATATCAATAATCTCAGATATGCAGATGACACCACCCTTATGGCAGAAAGTGAGGAGGAGCTAAAAAGCCTCTTGTTGAAAGTGAAAGAGGAGAGTGGAAAAGTTGGCTTGAAGCTCAACATTCAGAAAACGAAGATCATGGCATCTGGCCCCATCACTTCATGGGAAATAGATGGGGAAACAGTAGAAACAGTGTCAGACTTTGTTTTTTTGGGCTCCAAAATCACTGCAGATGGTGACTGCAGCCATGAAATTAAAAGGCGCTTACTCCTTGGAAGAAAAGTTATGACCAACCTAGATAGTATATTCAAAAGCAGAGACATTACTTTGCCGACTAAGGTCCGTCTAGTCAAGGCTATGGTTTTTCCTGTGGTCATGTATGGATGTGAGAGTTGGACTGTGAAGAAGGCTGAGCACCGAAGAATTGATGCTTTTGAACTGTGGTGTTGGAGAAGACTCTTGAGAGTCCCTTGGACTGCAAGGAGATCCAACCAGTCCATTCTGAAGGAGATCAACCCTGGGATTTCTTTGGAAGGAATGATGCTAAAACTGAAGCTCCAGTACTTTGGGCACCTTATGCGAAGAGTTGACTCATTGGAAAAGACCCTGATGCTGGGAGGGATTGGGGGCAGGAGGAGAAAGGGACGACCGAGGATGAGATGGCTGGATGGCATCACAGACTCAATGGCGTGAGTCTGAGTGAACTCCGGGAGTTGGTGATGGACAGGGAGGCCTGGCGTGCTGCGATTCATGGGGTCGCAAAGAGTCGGACACGACTGTGCGACTGAACTGAACTGAACTGTGAGATCCTGAGAGAAGCACCACTCCTTCATTTGTCTCTGAATTTCCATCACCAAGTGGGTAATGATGTTTCTGTAAATATCTGAAGGAACAAATGAACTATGCTGCTCTATACCCTACTTCCTTTCCCTACATGGTCTTTATATGATTATTCAAAGATCTCAAAATCCTAGTTCTCCTCCCATGGAATCCACTTAATACCTTTTGAGACATTTATAGAGGTTCCAAAACTGTCCAGAGCACAGCTTTTGAGACTCTCTGATACAATTCACACTTCTGTCTATGGGGTCGCACAGAGTCGGACACGACTGAAGCGACTTAGCAGCAGCAGCAGCAGCAGCAGCAGTGTAACTTATAAGCATCTTCCCTTTCTTGTATCTTGAGCCCCGTTTCTCCAGCCCCATATCTCCTCCATCCAGAACATGCATCAGTCACACACACGATGTTCCCGTTCTCCTCCAGGCCTCTGAACGTGCTGTGAACTCTTTCAGTGCCCTAATCTGTTGCCTCCTGTCTGCTCCTGCCCCTCTCTCCTGTCCACACTGCTGGGGTGTCACCTGGCTTATTCATCTTTTGAGTATCAACCTAGATGTTACCCTCCCCTACAAGGCGTTCCTTGAATCAACCAAGTCAGAAGTAAATGCTCTTTTTGGTGCTCTTAAAACTCTTACATGTGATTCTTCAGCCCCATATTGCAGTTGTCTGCTTGCTTATCTGTTTCTTCCATTAGATTAGGAAGAACCTGAGAGCACTGCCGTGTCTTGGTACAGAGAAGGCATTCAACACAGACTGGAGGAATGAAGTAAGGAAGGGCCTTTCAGAACTAGCCAAGTGCCTGCTAGAACAGATATCCACCCAGTCCTCCTCAATCTCTTTTCCTCCTCCTTACAGGTCTGTACTCACACACGGGTGACAGGTTTGGGTTAGTGAACTCCCCAGCAGCGCCCAGAAGAATGCACCCACTCATCTGCTTCTATATGCTTCCAGCCATGGGGAAAGAGGATCTATTTTCTGACGTTGATGCTTGCTGCATCTTAATGAAAATAAAAATATCATTTCCTTTCCTCACATTAATGCTGAGAGACTGCAGTCACCAAACTTCCTTTCCTTTTTTTTTTTTCCTTTGCCTCCTATACCTCATTTAAATTCTACCGCTTGTTGCATCAGAATAAATCATCAGGGCCTGCCCAAATTTAAGCAGTTGATAACTTTCCTAGTTTTTCCTGTGGGCTGGATAGGCTTTTGGCAGAGGTGCTCTCATACAGAAGAGGCTGTTTGGGACTTCCCTGGCGGTCCAGTGGCTAGGACTCCATGCTCCCAATGCAAGGGGCCAGGGTTCAACCCCTGGTCGGGGAACTGGATCCCACATACCACAACTAAGAGGTTGCATGCCACAACAGAGGATCCCATGTGCCACAGCTAAGACCCAGCACAGCCAAATAAATAAATACAGTATTCAAAAAAGAAAAGAAGAGGCTGCTTCAAGATGGGTTCTAATACCCACCAGAATGTCGTTATGCCATCTAAATGGGGTTCCTTCATTTGTATACTAAGCAAAAAAGGTATAGAATGAAAGAATAATGATGTCTTTCAAAACTGAGTGCCCTCTGTTTATTTGACCCTGGCAAATAATTAGCAATCTGGCCTGGGCCCTGTTCTGGAAGAGGTAGAATGAAATATCTATTAATCTTTCTTCATGATCCGTCACTTTGAAGACGTAAAACTTAAACACCCTCTACTTGGATTATACAAAGACTATGCAGTATTGGTAGTTAGAATCATTTTGTTTCATAATCAGATACATTTTTCATTCTCTAAGCCATAAGTTAAACTATCATAGATTTTTTTAAATTATTACTTTTTTAATTTTAATTTTTACTTTATTTTACTTTACAATACTGTATTGGTTTTGCCATACATTGACATGAATCACCACAGGCGTACATGAGTTCCCAATCCTGAACCCCTCCCCCACCAACTCCCACCCCATATCATCTCTCTGGATCATCCCTGTGCACCAGTCCCAAGCATCCTGTATCCTGTATTGAACATAGACTGGCGATTCATTTCTTACATGATACTATACATGTTTCAGTGCCATTCTCCCAAATCCTCCCACCCTCTCCCTCTCCCTCAGAGTCCAAAAGTCCGTTCTATATATCTGTGTCTCTTTTGCTGTCTTGCATACAGAGTTATCATTACCATGTTTCTAAATTCCATATATATGTGTTAGTATACTGTATTGGTGTTTTTCTTTCTGGCTTACTTCACTCTGTATAATCGGCTCCAGTTTCATCCATCTCATTAGAACTGATTCAAATGTATTCTTTTTAATGGCTGAGTAATACTCCATTGTGTTTATGTACTACAGCTTTCTTATCCATTCATCTGCTGATGGACATCTAGGTTGTTTCTATGTCCTGGCTATTATTAACAGTGCTGCAATGAACATTGGGGTA
>SJXQ01010597.1:34574-104524 GCA_006408695.1 Aepyceros melampus
TCATCCACCTCATTAGAACTGATTCAAATGTATTCTTTTTAGTGGCTGAGTAATACTCCATTGTGTATATGTACCAGTTTTCTTATCCATTCATCTGCTGATGGACATCTAGGTTGCTTCCATGTCCTGGCGATTATAAACAGTGCTGCAATGAACATTGGGGTACATGTATCTCTTTCAATTCTGGTTTCCTCGGTGTGTATGCCCAGCAATGGGATTGCTGGGTCATAAGGCAGTTCTATTTGCAATTTTTTAAGGAATCTCCACACTGTTCTCCATAGTGGCTGTACTAATTTGCAATCCCACCAACAGTGTAAGAGGGTTCCCTTTTCTCCACACCCTCTCCAGCATTTATTGCTTGTTGACTTTTGGATCGCCGCCGTTCTGACTGGTGTGAAATGGTACCTCATTGTGGTTTTGATTTGCATTTCTCTGATAATGAGTGATGTTGAGCATCTTTTCATGTGTTTGTTAGCCATCCATATGTCTTCTTTGGAGAAACGTCTATTTAGTTCTTTGGCCCATTTTTTGATTGGGTCATTTATTTTTCTGGAATTGAGCTGCATAAGTTGCTTGTATATTTTTGAGATTAGTTGTTTGTCAGTTCTTCATTTGCTATTGTTTTCTCCCATTCTGAAGACTGTCTTTTCACCTTGCTTATAGTTTCCTTTGTTGTGCAGAAGCTTTTAATTTTAATTAGATCCCATTTGTTTATTTTTGCTTTTATTTCCAGTATTCTGGGAGGTGGGTCATAGAGGATCCTGCTGTGATATTTCTGAAGGAAATAATTTCAAACTAGGGGTCAGTGCCAGTTTTTCCACTTGCCTACTGAATAATCTCACACAGCTGACATTTGCATTAGTTTTGACTGAACAGTGGTTGCACACCTTTCTGGGTCTGAAATTTCCAAGTTGAGAAATTCTGAACATCTATTGTCATGCTGGGGAGCAGGAGGGGAGAAGCAATGTGTCTTTGCAAACATGTTCTCTTGATGTAAAAACCAGCTATTGATTTTCTCAGATGGCCTTGAGGCTAGAGTACAGCTGCGACCCTAGATTCTGGCCATAGCAGCCTGTTTCAGGAACTAGTGACACTTGGGAAGGGCAGGAAGATGGCTCCCAAGGATTTGGTTACAGCAGCAGTGGTTTCTATATCAGAACCAGTTCAGGTCACAGTTTTGTATTGTTTGTTTCTGTCTCCTCGATTCACAGGTGGTGCAGTGGTAAAGAATCTGCCTGCTAGTACAGGAGATGCAAAAGACACAGCTTTGATCCCTGGGTTAGGAAGCTCCTCTGCAGGGGGAGATAGCAACCCACCCAGTATTCTTGCCTGGAGAGTCCCTGGGAGAGAGGAGCCTGGCAAGTTGCATTTCATAGGGTTGTAAAGAGTCAGACATGACTGAGCACACACACGCTCACACTCTGTCGGCTTGGCCAAGTTCTAAGTTGAGCATTCCCAAGAATGCTCTATCTTAATCAATACATTCCCTTTCTGTCTCACTCAGGTTAAAGTCCATTTCTGTGTCTTGCAACTTAGAATATTGAATGATTCACCTTGTGAAAACCACTTAGTCTCTTTGAGCTTTAGTTTTCTCATCTGTGAAAGAAGGTAGGGAAGAGGAATTCAATATATCTAAGCTCCCTTCTAAAACTCTGAGGTTCTATGAAAATTGCTAGCATGGTTGAGTTGTTTAAAGGTCTGTAGAAGTAGCTTTTATTACTAACATCACTGGGTCTTTGGGCTTTGCATTTGTTGCCCTCTGAATAGCAGTATCCCCACCTCAAAGACCTCAGTTCAACTATAATGAATAATGATGTCCCCCTTGTTTTGTTGAACTAGGTATTTATAAATCTGTGTGTTCTGTTCTATAAGTCATCCACTGCTTCATCAGGGAATATTATGTTCAGTTTTAGACCAAAACTCTCAAATACATATGCACAGAGTGAAATGACCTAATTTACATCCTCTGCTTCAAGTCACACCTTTTGCTTGTTTATGGAGTAGCAGTATTCAAGATTTGAGAAAACTGCAATTAACTGGAAAGTACAGAATCCTTCTCTTTCTTCTTCTTTTTTTTAAATTATGAATTAATATTTTCTAGTTAGATTACCACAAGGGCTAACTTATCATAGAAGTGCTGAGGCTCTCAGAAAAAACTTTTAATCAGTGTATGAAGGTGGGCCTGAGACAGTTGGCTTTTTTCATCATTGTGCTGATAAAAAAGAAGAGGAAACCTCAAACTAGACATGTTTGGAGTAGTTGAATTACTTAATTTCTTAAAGGTAGTGTGAAAGTGATATACCACTACCCCAATTTTAGATAGATGTGGGAATAGGGGACCAAGGAAGGCAGGTCCTTGTTTTCCAGCTCCCTCCATGCCCTATATTGGTAGCATCATTCAATGATAGGTTGTCCACATGTAGTGGGTTGCAGTCTTACAACTGGCATTTATGACTGCAATGCTATAATTTAATATCAATTTCCCCTCTGTTTGGGAAAAAAATCCATATACTTGCTGGCTAGAGCCAAGAGAGAGAAACCAAATCTGATCCTGCTTGTACTCCTGCCAACTGTAGGCTTTCTGTAGGCAGGCAGGACTCTCTCCCTGCCCCTTCTTTCAATGCACAGATGTGAAAGATCTCTCTTCCTGGACCTGATCTCATCCCAGACATTGAAATATCTTTGTTATTGGTAATCTAGCTTGTTCTGGAGTGTGATTCAGCTTCATTCATGTTGGGGAATTTATACCCTCTCTTTGACCCTGACTATAAGCCTTGACTTCTATATTAAGCCATCTTCTCATCTATTATTGGCATTAATTTTCAAATATTTTATAGAATAAACTGTGAGTGATCTGGCTCTACATTTTTCTTTGTTGGCAGGCCTTTGATTATTGATTTGATCTCCTACTAGTTATTGGTCTATTTATTTTCTACTTCTTTATCATTCAGGTTTTCTATGTCTCTTTATATTGTCATTTTAGGAAGAACAACATAAATCTTTAACTTTTGTCAGTATATGTAGTTAATATTACTTCAGATAGCATACAGATAGTATACATAAATCTTATAGCTTTTCGTTTCCCTTTACCCATACCCAAATATTTAATGTTATTATTTGTCCATTATTTCTTTCTTTCTTCTTTATCAGGATTTCTCATTATATGCATGTTGATCTGCTTCATACTGTTTTATATGTCTATGAGAGTCTCCTAAACTCTCTTTAATCCTTTTCTTCTCTGTTCATTGGATTCAGTAATTTCTATTAATCTTTTGTATAGATGTCTGTTTTTTCTTCCATCTCCATTCTAAATTTGACCCAACTGGTAAATTTTCAATTGTTTCACTTATTAGCTTTAAAACATCAGTTTTAAGTTTTGGTTTATATTTATATACTTTTTTTGATACATTTTCAACTCATTCTTTAAATATCTACTTAACTCTTTGATATCTCTTTTGAGCTCTATCTGCTCAATCTAATATCACACCCTCTCCCAAAGTGTTGCTTGGTTTGTTTGTTTGTTTGTTTTTCCTGAATGTGGTTTACATTTTAACAGAATAAATTTAGGTTAAATCTAGACATTGTAGATAATAAATTGTAGTAAATCTTTTATTTTTATTTTTACTTTATTTTACTTTAAATACTGTATTGTTTTTGCCATACATTGACATGATCCGTCTCGAGTGTACATGAGTTCCCAATCCTGAACCACCCCCCAACCTCCCAGCCCATATCAACTCTCTAGATCATCCCCGTGCACCAGTCCCAAGTATCCTGTATCCTGTATCGAACATAGACTGGCGATTCATTTCTTACATGATAGTATACATGTTTCAGTGCCATTCTCCCAAATCCTCCCACCCTCTCCCTCTCCCTCAGAGTCCAAAAGTCTCTTCTATTCATCTGTGTCTCTTTTGCTGTCTCACATACAGGATTATCATTACCATGTTTCTAAATTCCATATATATGTGTTAGTATACTGTATTGGTGTTTTTCTTTCTGTCCTACTTCACTCTGTATAATCAACTCCAGTTTCATCCATCTCATTAGAACTGATTCAAATGTATTCTTTTTAATGGCTGAGTAATACTCCATTGTGTATATGTACCACAGCTTTCTTATCCATTCATCTGCTGATGGGCATCTAGGTTGTTTCCATGTCCTGGCTATTATAAGTTTCTTATGATCCTCTGTGGAATTTCTTTCTAGAAGTTGAATTACTTAGATTAATACTGTAGTTTTTCTCACCCAAAATATTAATTTGCTCTATTTTTATAGTTTCACATTGTTAATTTCTTTTAAGTTAACTTCCAGTAGACTCCCTTATACCTTTATATTTAATATTTAGAGAAGAATTTGGATAACATGGGTGATTACTCACTCCATAGTTCTTATCTCTAGGGATCCCTCTAATTTTCAGATGTTGTACTAGATTTGAAATTGGTTTTCTGATGCTTCAAATCTGTAAGTCTTGAGCTTTTTGCTACCCAAGGTGAATGCAGTTGGAAAATCCACTTATTTTAGAAGCAACAGATTCCCATGCACCTTTCTTTGTTTATTAAAAGTGGATTTTTTTTGTTTGTTTCAGACTGTTTTCTTAGGCTCTTTAGATTCTATCTCATACACTCAGTCATGTATTTGGACAAACTTATTGTAATATTCATATTTTGGGGTTTCACTTCTCTTATTTCTCCTAGTCTTGCAAACAATGTCATAATCAGGATTTTTAATTTTGAACATTGCAATATGTGTGTATTTGTTGCTTATTGTTTTGTTTAGTATCTTACTAGTGACTGTTGAACATTTATTGATGTAACTATTCAGTTCAGTTCAGTAACTCAGTCGTGTCTGACTCTTTGTGACCCCATGAATTACAGCACACCAGGCATCCTTGCCCATCACCAGCTCCCAGAGTTTACCCAAACTCATGCCCATCAACTCAGTGATGCCATCCAGCCATCTCATCCTCTGTCGTGCCCTTCTCCTCCTGCCCCCAATCCCTCCTAGCATCACAGTCTTTTCCAATGCTTTGCACGAGGTGGCCAGAGTATTAGAGTTTCAGTTTTAGCATCAGTGCTTCCAAAGAACACCCAGGACTGATCTCCTTTAGAATGGACTGGTTGGATCTCCTTGCAGTCCAAGGGACTCTCAAGAGTCTTCTCCAACACCACAGTTCAAAAGATTCAGTTCTTCAGCACTCAGCTTTCTTCACAGTCCAACTTTCACATCCAAACATGACCACTGAAAAAACCATAGCCTTGACTATATGGACCTTAGTTGGCAAAGTAATGTCTCTGCTTTTGAATATGCTATTTAGGTTGGTCATAACTTTTCTTCCAAGGAGTAAGTGTCTTTTAATTTCATGGCTGCAATCACCATCTGCAGTGATTTTGGAGCCCCCAAAAATAAAGTCTGACACTGTTTCTCCATCTATTTCCCATGAAGTGATGGGACCAGATGCCATGATCTTCATTTTCTGAATGTTGAGCTTTAAGCCAACTTTTTCACTCTCCTCTCCAACTATTAGCCATATATATATACACACACACACACACATATATATATTTTGTTAAATGTCTATCAAATATGTTGCCAAATATGTAGTAAATTTTAATGTACATATTTTGTTTATATACAATGTATCTTGGCACCTTGTAAAGTTGTTTTGTCTTTTACCTTAAATTCCTTATTCTGAGATTGATTTCTCTGTATTTTACTATTAGAAATCTTATATTATTTCTGATATGACTAACCAATTGCCTTAGTATCACATTGGACTTGCCCATATTTTTCAGTCTTGTGATGCCAGTCTGACACAAATCAAGTTTCTATACATACTGGTCTGTTTCTAACTTTTTAAACTCCCTATTCTCTCAATAACTTTATCTCTGTATACAAAAAGCTACTGTACACTTTCTTAATAACCATATGAATACACAACTGTGTGTGTGTGTGTGTGTGTGTATGTATGTGTGTGTATATATATATATACAGACACAGTGAAACCTTAAGATACGGTAAAGCAAAAGGCCCCATACATACATCTTCAAAATTGTCATTTTGGGCACTTGCTTTTCTACATAAATTAAAGTCTCAGTTTTTTAAGTCCCATGAAAAAGATTTTGATATTTTAATTAGCATTACAGAGGATTAATAAATGTATAACTTGAATTGAGAGAGCACTGTCATCTTTATGATATTTTGATTTCCATTCTTGAATATGACTTTCTTAATGAGTTTGAAAAGATTTTATTATATCCCAAATGTTTTTGTGTATTTGTGAAATTTAAACCTAAATCTCCTATTGTTTTTTGTTGCTATTTTGTTGTAAATGGTATCCCTTGTTTTCCTTATAGTTATATTATTACAAGCATTAGATGTCAGTATATTAAAAAGGAATTAGTGTTTATATATAATATATTGATTTTACGATTGCTAATGTCACATAAATTTATAGCAAACCTTTTTCTATTTTCAATATAGACAAGTAGATCTTCTGAGAATAATTGCTTTACTTCTTATATTCTAGTACACATACTTTTTTTTTTTCATTTTTCCTTATCTTAATGCATTGCCTAGAACTTCCAGATCAGTCTTTGCTAAAAACTATGATGGTTAGTATTCTTGTCCTTTGTTTCTGACTTATAAGGAATTACTATTGACTTACTTGGGAAGTGATTTATAGTTGTCATTTAATTTCTTCCTCCTCCTTCTCCCACCATCACTTCTCTGCCTCTCATTGCCTCTTTCTTCTTCCCTGCTTGATGTTCTCATCTTCCTCCTACTTCTACTTATTCTCATGGTTCTTTTTCCAGTTCCTTCTTCCTCTTCCTCTTCCTTTTCAGAGTTTTAGCTCAATTTAAAACTGTTCCTCGAAGTATAAATACAGAAAAGTGAGGAAATCAGTGTAAAACTCTGTAAAGTCTCATATCCCTAGGACATTTGGTGCCAACTTCATTAAGAATGTCTTTTCAATGGAATTGTTCATTTAACGTAGCTTTTTAAGTTGATAGTCATGGAGTTTTACATAACAACCTCTTACAGTTAAAAAAAAAAACCTACTCCTGTCTCTTTCTTGTTGTCGTTGTTACAAACCTCTTCTGATATGTGTTTTGCTTTGTTTTGTTTTGGTGTTTTTGTTTGGAATTTCTTCTCATTTTTCTCAATTACATTTGTATTGTTTGGTATTTTTATTTTTCTTCCCAAAGAACTGGCTTTTTTACTTTATAAATCAAACTCATTTAAACACTTTTCTATTTTGTTAACTTCTACTGTTTTGTTCCTGATGTATGCCTTCTATTACTTTAGGCTTACATTTCACCATATCTTTTTACCATTTTGTTAATTTGTGTGTGTGTGATTTCTGATTATAGTACACAGTTTTTAGCTAGTGCTTCTAGGATCTAGTTCCTGAATGCTAATTTAACGTAAAGAAAGTTGCATTTTTAACCTTAACTTATTGGGCCAGGTATATTTACCTGCCTACATTCCACAAGTATGACAATTAGATACTTCTCAAAATCCATTTATTAAATCATGTATCCAGAATATTCTGAGAACATGTCATAAATATGGCGAAAAATACATGTGCCTCACTGTCAAATATCATATAGTTGAGTGGAAGAGAGACAAACAGTACATATAAAGGGTAACACTTGTGCATGAGAAGATGAGTATTTTTGTCAGCATATGGAAAAATTTGAGGTAAAAACAAAGTCTATAAGACTGTTACAGATAGTGAATGGTATAGGAAGAAATGGTGGGGAAGCCATATCTCAGTAAAAAGTGATTCATTTAATAACCATGGGGCTCACAGAGAAAATAAAGCAAAGGGAAATTGAAATAACCTGCAGAGAGCACCACTTTCTCAAAATAAGCAGTGCAGCTCAGAATGTCTTTTTGATTGTCCTGACTACTTCAGAGCGTAACACAATTACTAGCCAAATTTCAGTAGCTTGGTAACTCTCACATCCTAGCAAATCACACTAAGTGATAATAAAGCCACTATAGTTAAGTAATGTTTCTACACATTGGAAAAAATAGTGATGTGTACTGCTTAAGTAGAGAAAATATGACAGGATTTAGATCTTGAAGCCTTTCTTCATAGACAAGGCTGCTTCTAAAATCTAAAACTGTCAGTGATTACCTGGGATTTTCTTCTTCCTTGAAATAATTTGGTGACTCAAATCAACTCCTGCCCTCATTCTGCCTCTCTAGCTGTTTTTCTGGATTTCACTAGTAAGGACTCAGTATCTGTGGTCTGGATTTCATGTTGAATACTTTTCAGTTTCTTTATTGTGATAGCAAGACTTTTGGTAATTAAATGAGAGTTTTCCCTGTAAAGTTTATATATCTCTCCACTGGATAATTCTAGATTCTCTCTTTTCTTCCTTATATTATAAGCATAAGTCAAACCATGATATTCATTACCTTCTCAGACAATTGAAAACTAATTTCTGATATATCAAGGAAGTCAGTAGGAAGATGTTAAATTCCATAATTAAAATCAGCAAATTGTTCTGGGCTTTTCACTGATTTCATGTTACACTTAATCATTATACTCACATTCAAAAAAGGAAGCAAGGACTTCAGTTGTAAATATTAAAATGCAAATAAATTTACATGCAATTGAGATTTGTTTTTGTTGTTCAGTTGCTCATTCATGTTCAACTCTTAGCAACCCCTTGGACTGCAGCATGCTAGGCTTCCCTGTACCCATCTCCCACCGCTTGCTCAAGCTCACATCCATTGAGTCGGTAATGCCATCCAACCATCTTGTCCTTGTCATCCCCTTATCCTACTTCCTTCAATCCATAGAATCAGAGTCTTTTCCAGTGAGTTGGCTTTTCATATCAGGTAGCCACAGTATTGGAGTTTCAGCTTCAGCTTCAATTCCTCCAATGAAAATTCAGGATTGATTTCCTTTAGACTTGACTGGTTTGATCTCCTTGCAATCCAAGGGTCCCTTAGTAGTCTTCTCCAACACCATAGATCAAGAGCATCAGTTCTCCAGCATTCAGACTTCCTTATGGTCCAACTCTCACATCCACACCTGACTACTAGATAAACCATAGTTTTGACAATATGGACTTTCTCAGCCAAGTAATGTCCCTGCTTTTTAAAGTTTTTCTTCTAAGGCACAAGCATCTGTCACTATTTCCATTGTTTCTCCATCTATTTGCCATGAAATGATGGGACTGGATGTCATGATCTCAGATTTTTTGAATGTCGAGTTTCAAGCCAGCTTTTTCACCTTCACCAAGTGGTTCTTTAGTTCTTCATCACTTTCTGCCATAAGGGTACTGTCATTTGCATATGTTAGATTATTGATATTTCTCCCAGAAATCTTGATTCCAGCTTGTGATTCATCCAACCCAGCATTTCTCTTTATGTACTCTGCATATAAGTTAAATAATCAGAGTGACAATATATAGTCTTGATGTACTTCTTTCCCATCTTTGACCAGTCTGTTGTTCAATATCCAGTTCTAAGTGTTCTTTCTTGACCTGCATACATGTTTCTCAGGAGGCAGTTAAGGTGGTTTGGTATTCCCATCTCTTTTAAGAATTTTCCACAGCTTGTTGTGATCCACACAGTGAAAGGCTTCAAAGTAGTTAATGAAGCAGAAGTAGATATTTATCTGAAATTCTCTTGCTCTTTCTATGACCCAACAGATATTGGCAATTTGATCCCTGGTTTCTCTGCCTTTTCTAAAGCTTGCTTGAATATCTGGAAGTTCTCGGTTCACATACTGCTGAAGCCTAGCTTGGAGAATTTTGAGCATTACCTAGCTAGCATGCGAAAGAGTCCAGTTGTGTAGTATTTTGAACATTCTTTGATATTTTCCTTCTTTTGGATTGGGATGAAAACTGACTATTTCTGTTCCTGTGGCCAACTGCTGAGTTTTTTAAGTTTGGTGCATATTGGGTGCAACACTTAACAGCATCATCTTTTAGGATTTGAAATAGCTCAGCTGGAATTTGATCACCTCCATTAGCTTTGTTCTTGAGGATGCTTTCTAAGGCCCATTTGACTTCAAACTCCAACATGTCTGGCTCTAGCTGAGTTATTACACCATCATGGTTCTCTGGGTCTTTAAGAGCATTTTCGTATAGTTCTTCTGTGTATTCTTGACACTTCCTAATATCTCTGCTTCAATTAAGTCCATGCCATTTCTGTCCTTTATCATGCCTATCTTTGCATAAAATGTCCCCTTTGTATCTCTAATTTTCTTGGAGATCTCTAGTCTTTCCCATTCTATTGTTTTCCTGTATTCCTTTGGATTGATTATTTAATAAGGGCCTTCTTATCTCTCCTTCCTGTTCTCTGAATTGCACATTCAGATGGGAATATCTTTTCTCTTATCTTTAACCTTTAGCTTCTCTTCTTTTCTCAGCTATTTCTAAGGCCTCCTCAGACTGCCATTTTGCCTTTTTGCATTTCTTTTCCTTGCAAATAGATAGAGAAACAGTGGAAACAGCAGCTGACTTTATTTTTTTGGGCTCCAAAATCACTGCAGATGGTGACTGCAGCCATGAAATTAAAAGATGTTTACTCCTTGCAAGGAAAGTTATGACCAAACTAGACAGAATATTAAAAAGCAGAGACATTATTTTGTCAACCAAGATCTGTCTAGTCAAGGCTATCGTTTTTCCAATGGTCATGTATGGATGTCACAGTTGGATTATAAAGAAAGCTGAGTGCTGAAGAATTGATGCTTTTGAACTGTGGTGTTGAAGAAGACTCTTGAGAGTCCCTTGGACTGCAAGGAGATCCAACCAGTCCATCCTGAAGGAGATCAGTCCTGGGTATTCATTGGAAGGACTATGTTGAAGCTGAAACTCCAATACTTTGGCTACCTGATGTGGAGTTGACTCATTGGAAAAGACCCTGATGCTGGGAAAGATTGAGGGCAGGAGGAGAAGGGGATGACAGAGGATGAGATAGTTGGATGGCATCACTGACTCAATGGACATGGGTTTGGGTGGACTCTGGGAGTTGGTGATGGACAGAGAGACCTGGCGTGCTGTGGTTCGTAGGGTTGTAAAGAGTCAGACATGACTGAGTGACTGAACTGAACTGATTTATTTTTCTTGGGAATGGTTTTGATCACTGCTTTCTATACAATGTTATGAACTTCTGTCAATAGTTCTTCAGGCACTCTATCAGATCTAATTCCTTTAATCTATTTTTCACTTTCACTGTATAATAAAAAGTATTTGATTTAGGTCATAGCTGAATGGCCTAGTGGTTTATACTGTTTTCTTCAACTTAAGTCTGAATTTTGCAATAAGGCGTTCATGATCTGAGCCAAAGTCAGCTCTTAGCCTTGTTTTTTCTAACTGTATAGAGCTTCTCTGCAAAGAATGTAATCAGTCTGATTTCAGTATTGACCATTGGGTGATGTCCATGTGTAGAGTCTTCTCTTGTGTTGTAGGAAGAGGGTGTTTGCTATAACCAGTGTGTTCTCTTGGCAAAGCTGTTAGTCTTTGTCCTGCTTCATTTTGTACTCCAAGGCCAAACCTGCCTATTATTCCTGGTATCTCTCGATGTCCTACTTTTGCATTCCAGTTCCCTATGGAATGCAAAGGACTTTTTTTTGGTGTTAGTTCTAGAAGGTCTTGTAGGTCTTCATAGAATCGTTCAAATTCAGCTTCTTCAGCATTAGTGGTTTGGGCACAGACTTGGATTACTGTGATATTGAATGGTTTGCCTTGTAAACAAATAGAGATCATTCTGTCATTTTTTAGATTACACCCAAGTACTACATTTTGGACTCTTTTTGACTATAAGGGCTACTCCATTTCTCCTAAGGAATTCTTTCCTGCAGTAGTAGATAAAATGGCAACTGAATTAATTTTGCCCATTGTGGTCCATTTTAGTTCACTGATTCCTAAGATGTCGATGTTCACTCTTGTCATCAGTTTGACCACTTCAAATTTCCCTTGATTCATGGTCCTAACATTTCAGATTCCTATGAAATATTGTTCTTTACAGCATTTGACTCTATTTTCACCACCAGATACATCCAAAACTGGGTACTGTTTCTGCTTTGGGTCAGCCTCTTCATTCCTCTGGATCTGTTTCTCCTCTCTTCTCCAGCACCATAATGTACCAATGACTTGGGGAGTTCATCATTCAGTGTCATATCTTTTTGCCTTTTCATACTATTCATGGGGTTCTCAATGCAAGAATGCTGAAATGGTTTACCATTCCCTTCTCCAGTGGACCACATTTTGTCAGAACTCTCCACCATGATTCATCCATCTTGGGTGGCCCTACAAAGCATGACCCATAGTTTCACTGAGTTACACAAAGTTGTGATCCACATGATCAGTTTGGTTAGTTTTCTGATTGTGGTTTTCATTCTGTCGGCCCTCTGATGGATGAAGATAGTAGCTTGTGAAAGCTTCCTGATAGGAAGTACTGGCTGTGGAGATAACTGGATCTTGCTCTGGTGGACAAGGACAAGCTCGGTAAATCTTTAATCCAATTGTCTGCTGATGAGTGGGGCTGTGTTCCCTGCCTGTAGCTTGGCCTAAGGCCGAACTATGATAGGGGTGCACTGTTAATCCATTCCTCCACTGAAGATGCCTGCGTGTCTCGTGTGTGGTCACTGTTCCTTTCTCTTGGGTCCTGGTGTGCACAAGGCTTTGTTGTGCCTTCTAAGAGTTTGTTTCTCCAGTTCTGTAATCAAACCCCATTGGCCTTCAAAGTCAGATTTGCTGGGAGTTCTCAGTCCCTTTGCTGGTTCCACAGGTTGGGAAATCTGTTTGGGCCCTGGAACTTTTGCAACAGTGCAAGAACTTCTTTGGTATAATTGTTCTCCAGTTTGTGGGTTATCTGCTCTGTGGCTCTGTAGTGGAATTATGACAATCTCCTTCAAGAAGACTTATGCCATATGCTGCATCTCCCAGGTCTGCTGCAGCAGAGTGCCTGTCCCTGCAGCAGGCCACTGTGACCCACGCCTTTGCAGGAGACACTCAAACACTCAAAGGCAGGTCTGGCTCAGGCTCTTCTGGAGGACACTGCTCCTTTCCCTGTGTCCTGGTGTACATGAGGTTTTGTTTTCACACTCCAAGTGTCTCTGGCAATTGAGATAAATATTTTCAAAAAAAAGAATATGTTTGTTTTCATGAAAATCACAAAAAAATACAGATACTTTCCCCCCTGGATTTAAGGATAAGTATTTAATTATTATAATTCAGACTTCCATTATCCTAGGCCTTTATTTTAAGATGAAATATTTTGGGGATGCTGATTTTCCTTATATGTATATTTACTGAGTTTCACTTTTTGTGGAAAAAGTTGCCTGACTTTGTTAATTGTATTGTCCCTAAAGAAGAAATGTCTTTCTGAGAGAAATATGTAGTTATCTTAAAATTTAATAGAGTGAATGAAACAATCACAAAATAGAGATGTGTATAATGAATGGGGGGCTCATTCTGTGCTAGACACTATTGTGAGCATCCTACACTGAGTTGATGTATTAATATTTCCTGAAAGCATGCTCTATACAGTTGCGTATACCTTGAAACAGAATACAGATGAATGCCTTACTAAAAGTGTAGTGGGAGATACCAGTAGAGATTTCAGAAAGGGCTTGATATTTTAAATTTTGTAAAAGATCATAAGGATTTCTTTTTCCTAACAATATTACTTATGTGCTACTGGTGTTACTTTAAAATAGTATGTCTATTGACTTGGATTCCAAGAAGCATCCAAATCCTTATTTTGAATACACTTAAATGAGTCATTTGACCTTGATGAGCTTCATGTTTTAATGTGCAAATTAAAGATTTAAACAAGAAAACTACCTAATTCTTTTTCATACTTATAGTTTAATTGGATCCTTTGAAATTTTTCATGTTACCAATTGCCATGTCACCCTATTCTCTGTTTTGAGTATTTACTTCCATTGATGTGTGCTTATTCAGTTTGTCTGTGAATATAAACTGACAAAGCCCCAACCTCTCTCTCTTCCTTTCTCTCTCTCATCAACAAAATTTTAACTCAGTCTTACAGAAGGAAGTTTAACTAATAATAAAAGTAATCTCTTCATAATCTTATAATATTCATTTCTTATTTTTTTAGTTGGCCAGGAAATCCTTCTGCAGCCATACCACTCTGCAATGCTGCCAAATGCTCTCAGTAGATACAATTTCTCTCCAAATTCACCAACTTTCACTGAACATCCCTATCAATGATTTATTTCTCTTCTGTACAATTACCTATTGATTACTATCTTTATAGCTACTTGCTTTCCAGAAGTAGCTAGAACCTACTCTAAAAGCAGAGCAACCTAAAACTACAAATATTGCAAGAACTAGTCTTGACGGTTAGGTAATAAATCTCCTGTTATAATCTACAGCAGGATTAATCGATGTGTGCAATCCTGAAGCTTGGGGGCTAGATTTTTCTTTATTATGAGAGGATGTTTAGAAGTATCCCTGGCCTCCTACGCTGCTGTAGGAAATAGCAACCTATTCCAGTATTCTTGCCTAAAAAATTCTCATGGACAGAGAAGCCTGGCTGGCTACAGACCTTGGGGTTACAAAAAGCTGGACACAACTGAGTGTTTGACCATGCACACACGGCCTCTACTCACAAGATGAGAGCAGCACCTCCTTCTTCAGTTGTGACAAAAGTCTCTCTGTGGTGGTGGTTTAGTCACTAAGTTGTATCTAACTCTTCTGACCTCATTGGACTGTAGCCCACCAGGTTCCTCTGTCCACAGGATTCTCCAGGTAAGAATACTGGAGTGGGTTGCCATTTCCTTCTCCAGGGGGTCTTCCTGACCCAGGAATCAAACTCGGGTTTCCTGCATTGCAGGCAGATTCTTTACCGACTGAGGAAAGCCCCCAAATCTTTCTGGACATTGTCAAATGTCCTCTCTGACCTGTAGAGTTACCAGTAAAATGCAAGATACCAACTTAAGTATTAGTTTCATATAACGAAAAAAGTTTTGTTTTTAAAAATTTAACCATATTTCAGATATTGCATAGATCAGAGTTATTTAAAAAAAATCTGAAATTCAAACATAACTAAGCATCCTACATTTTTATTTTAAACTGGCAATTCTACTTGAGTTGGGGGTTGGGAGCTCACATCCTCAGTTGAGAACCACTAATCCAGAATTATATTAAAATGTAAAATAAAAATGTAATGTTTCAGGCATAATTTTGATATTTTCATGTGTTATTGTATTTAGCTAAGTGGGCTATTATTACTATTAATAAAATTATTTTGGTAAGCTCAAACATGCACAATAATGGAAAATAAAGCAAAATGTATCCCTTAGTTTCATTATAGGGTCTCAGTTCTTATGGATTTAGTGCCTTGACTGATGGTTATAAAGACAAGTGGCTCCATTGACTTCAGTTTCTACAGCATTCATTAGGTTGAAGGCAGGCTTTCTTTAGATATAAAAATGATGGATGGAAATCCAAACCTGATAGTTATTCTCATGGTACCATAGACATCAGGAATATGTGTTTGCCCTCTGAGTGAAACTCACACACTCTGCCACGTAAATCCCCAAGTGCATAGATGTTGAACCATTTAATCTGCTCAGGGCCTATGTCGCTTAATCCTGCAGTTGATATAATCATCTTCCAGCACTTTACAGGTCTCTAGACGACACAGCTAAGGAAGATAAAAAGACAAGGTGAACTTGTGTTTGCCCTCTCGTTAAATTTTGCAAGCTGCTATGTTTAAGTTTCTATTTTATGAACCACTTAGGCAACTATTAACCTTTAAAAATACATTAGCATTTTTATTTCAGACTTTCAAGAAGACACACATGAAAATAGAAATAAATGATGATGGGGAACTCTAACTTACAAATTGATATTCAAATGTTCCAAACATGTTTTTCCTCCTACCACATTAAGGCAATATTCCAAATAATCCACCTAATTCTAGTTTCTTTTAAAACGGCTATACTGTTGGTACAAATTAATCTGATGGCAGTAAGCATATGAGGTTTATTGAAATACAACATTAGAGAAGAACTACTGATATCATATTACTTCTAAATTGAAAGATGATGAAGACTTAAATGAGCAGAGAGAGACTCGTTTATGTTCAATAAAATCAAATATATTTGCCTTATAAGATAATAATTAAAGAAAATTTTATTAGCGCTTTTGAATTTTCATTGGCTAGAAACTGTCTTTATAACATGGATACTTCAGGCAGATAATTATTGAAAAATATAGATACTATGATTTTGTTTCAACATCATTAAACTAGTTATCAAAATGTTCTTTTTCCTGGCACTATTGATAAATATTGTACTTTTAAAATTAGTCTTTGAATATTTAAATGTTTCTAAAATACATGAACATCATTTTTAAGGACATATTTCTGGCCTCTTGATTTTTTTTTTTTACTTTATTTTTGTAAATTTGGTGCCAATCTTAGATTTTGGACACTAAAAACAAACTTGCATGTTTGAATAGTTTGTTACAGATTTTAGGATTAAAAATCTATAATACACCAGGCTAACAGCACATAGAGGAAGAATGAAATCAGTTGTGCTGTGCATCCTTCTAAACCAGCAGTTTCACGAAAGTTATAATGAGTATGAAATGCAGCTTCAAATTTAAATATAAAATTTATAACCACATCTGCCTGCAATGAACATTATTTGTTCTATGTGCTTGTGATACAAATATGACTAAAATAGGGTCTTATTGACTGAAAGTTTTGGAAAAAGAGAGAAGGAATTTAAATCTACTTTTCTATTAATGAGTGCTTGGAAACAGGAAATGAAGAATTGAACAGAAAGTGCCAGAGAGAGGAAAGAAGACATATATATATATATATATACACACACACACACACATATGGTGGTTCATTGTATGCTTATAGTATATATTTTATTTCTTAAAACAAGATGTAAGAGTCAGAGGCATTTACCCTGCAAGCTATGTTTCCAGTAGGAAATTTGATGGAAAATATGATACATTGCCCACCCGAATGGTTGAAGCAAGAGGAGATAAATAAAAAAGGAGTAATTGCCAAGTAATATATATGGTGAGAAAGGACTAATTATGAAATAAAGAGCAAAATATTTAAGCTAGTTATAGAGGTAATATTTTGGGGTGGGAGGATTCCCCAACACTTTTATAGCTTCATGCAGAAAGAGTCTGTATGAAGAAAAAAGTCAACTGAAAGAAATGTTTCCTTAGATGCACTGATAGGAAGCTAAAAGTCTGAGATAACTGCCAGTGATGACTAGGGGCTAGTTTAAGTGAGGTGGGTAACTCCTCTTCTTACACTTGACTGCCCTCAACTCCAGTTAAGTAGTAGCAGGAGATGAATTGAACATGGCTTTGGCCACTCCATTGCTAAGTCACGAATGACTGCTGGGTAATAATAAAGTTTGGAGACTCAAAGAAAAAATAGCTCATAACTATCATAAAGGGGGAAAGTGTGGTCATGACAAAATGTAAAATATTTTATTTACTCCCTGGAATCAAAATACTGAGTTAGTATGATTTAATTTAGGGGACCTGTAGAGATTTTGGATGTGATATTTTTATTTTTACTATGTTATTAATACACCCAGAGACACTAATGATTTGTTTGATCATTTTACTTAATTTAGAAGAAATTTAGAGAACTGTGATACAATTGAGATGTCTGAAACTTAATCTGTTTTCCTAAAATAGTTGATGCAGTATCAAATTAAATCACCATTGTCTTAAATTTAGCAAATGTTCAAGTTTATTTTGACTTAGAAAATATTTCAGAAAAAGTATATTATGTCCACATGTTTAAATTCCTGATTTTGTATCCTCAGTTTTCTTTAGTGTGCTAGATGTTGCCACTCTAGAAATGAGGGCCAAGTAGAGAGGGTTTATGAGGTGATGCTTTTGCTCTTTGGAAAGTTTTAAACCTTGAACACAAAAACATTCTGAAAATTTATCATTGTTTAGTTTTGGTCCAAAACATTCATTATGACTTTACTTAGTTTCAAAGTCTCCAGCACAAAATAGAGTGGTGGCAGAAATAAGTTGTTTAAAGGAAAAATACAGACTGTGCTGAAATACACAGTCTAATCTTCAAGAAATACTGTATTCCAAGCATAACATAGTGTTGTCTTCATATCGCCTTTGCTTCATTTTGATATAAAAATGGGTTTCTTCCATTTTCCACAGAATATAAATAGCTTAAGAAATTTAAAGTTAACTTGGAAAATTGTAGCCAATAGTGCTTTTTCTGTAAGAGTTACATTTGTTATTTAAAGAAACACTGAACTCAAAAGTTTATCTCTCATCAAGTTCTTTGATTTAGGGTTTACTTACAAATTATGAAGGTATTCCCTCACAACTCAGTCAGTAAATAATCTGCCTGCAGTGCGGGAGACTCTGGGTCAGGAAGAGCCCCTGGAGAAGGAAATAGCAACCCACTCCAGTACTCTTTCCTGGAGAATCCCATAGAGGAGCCTGGCAGGCTACAGTACATGGGGTCACAAGAGTCGGACATTACTTAGTGACTAAACAACAAACCACCACCACAAATTATTGAAAATGTTCACAGGTTTGAATCTTCAATGGGAAAACAGTGCTATCAAGAGGACTCTTGGTTATTTCTACATTGGCTCTAAAGCTATACTCAGCCCTACATGTAAATGCTGAAAGGACAAATGACAGTGGGATAGGGGGAAGTTAAATGAAACTTAAAATGAAACCAGTTGCTCAGAGAGATTGAAATGTTCTTTGGAAAACTTTAGGTTTTGAATGCATTCTCCCTGGAAGTTCATCTTACAGTAATACTCCCAAATTAAGTCTGGGAATATCAGTTCAGTTCAGTCGCTCAGTCGTGTCTGACTCTTTGCCACCCCATGAATCACAGCAGGCCAGGCCTCCCTGTCCATCACCAACTTCTGGAGTTCACTCAGGCTCACGTCCATAGAGTCAGTGATGCCATCCAGCCATCTCATCCTCTGTCGTCCCCTTCTCCTCCTGCCCCCAATCCCTACCAGCATCAGAGTCTTCTCCAATGAGTCAACTCCGCATGAGGTGGCCAAAGTACTGGAGCTTCAGCTTTAGCATCATTCCTTCCAAAGAAATCCCAGGGCTGAGCTCCTTCAGAATGGACGGGTTGGATCTACCTGCAGTCCAAGGGACTCTCAAGAGTCTCCTCCAACACCACAGTTCAAACGCATCAATTCTTTGGCTCTCAGCCTTCTTCACAGTCCAACTCTCACATCCATACATGACCACAGGAAAAACCATAGCCTTGACTAGATGGACCTTTCTTGGCAAAGTAATATCTCTGCTTTTGAATATGCTATCTAGGTTGGTCATAACTTTTCTTCCAAGGAGTAAGCGTCTTTTAAATTTCATGGCTGCAGCCACCATCTGCAGTGATTTTGGAGCCCCAAAAAATAAAGTCTGACACTGTTTCCACTGTTCCCCCATCTATTTCCCATGAAGTGATGGGACCAGATGCCACAATCTTCATTTTCTGAATGTTGAGCTTTAAGCCAACTTTTTCACTCTCCTCTTTCACTTTCATCAAGAGACGTTTTAGTTCCTCTTCACTCTCTGCCACAAGGGTGGTGTCATCTGCATATCTGAGGTTATTGATATTTCCCCCGGCAATCTTGATTCCAGCTTGTTTCTTCCAGTCCACTGTTTCTCATGATGTACTCTGCATATAAGTTAAATAAGCAGGGTGACAATATACAGCCTTGATGTACTCCTTTTCCTATTTGAAACCAGTCTGTTGTTCCATGTCCACTTTTAACTGTTGCTTCCTGACCTGCATACAGATTTCTCAAGAGGCAGGTCAGATGGCCTGGTATTCCCATCTCTTTCAGAATTCTCCACAGTTTATTGTGAGCCACACAGTCAACAGCTTTGGCATAGTCAATAAAGCAGAAATAGATGTTTTTCTGGAACTCTCTTGCTTTTTCCATTATCCAGCAGATGTTGGCCATTTGATCTCTGGTTCCTCTGCCTTTTCTAAAACCAGCTTGAACATCAGGAAGTTCACAGTTCACATACTGCTGAAGCCTGGCTTGGAGAATTTTGAGCATTACTTTACTAGCATGTGAGATGAGTGCAATTGTGTGGTAGTTGGAGCATTCTTTGGCATTGCCTTTCCTTGGAATTGGGATGAAAACTGACCTTTTCCAGTCCTGTGGCCACTGCTGAGTTTTCCAAATTTCCTGGCATATTGAGTGCAGCACTTTCACAGCATCATCTTTCAGGATTTGAAACAGCTCAACTGGAATTCCATCACCTCCACTAGCTTTGTTCGTAGTGATGCTTTCTAAGGCCCAATTGACTTCACATTCCAGGATATCTGGCTCTAGATGAGTGATCATACCATCGTGATTATCCAGGCTGTGAAGATCTTTTTTGTACAGTTCTGTGTATTCTTGCCACCTCTTCTTAATATCTTCTGCTTCTGTTAGGTCCAGACCATTTCTGTCCTTTATTGAGCCCATCTTTGCATGAAATGTTCCCTTGGTATCTCTAATTTTCTTGAAGAAATCTCTAGTCTTTCCCATTCTGTTCTTTTCCTCTATTTCTTTGCATTGATCACTGAAGAAGGCTTTCTTATCTCTTCTTGCTATTCTTTGGAGCTCTGCATTCAGATGCTTATATCTTTCCTTTTCTCCTTTGCTTTCACCTCTCTTTTTTTTACAGCTATTTGTAAGGCCTCCCCAGATAGCCATTTTGCTTTTTTGCATTTCTTTTCCATGGCGATGGACTTGATCCCTGTTTCCCTACATTGTCACAAACCTCATTCCATAGTTCATCAGGCACTCTATCTATCAGATCTAGGCCCTTAAATCTATTTTTCACTTCCACTGTATAATCATAAGGGATTTGATTCAGGATCATACCTGAATGGTCTAGTGGTTTTCCCTATTTTCTTCAATTTCAGTCTGAATTTGGTAATAAGGAATTCCTGATCTGAGCCACAGTTCAGCTCCCGGTCTTGTTTTTGTTGACTGTATGATTTCGGTGTTGACCATCTGGTGATGTCCATGTGTAGAGTCTTCTCTTGTGTTGTTGGGAGAGGGTGTTTGCTATGACCAGTGCATTCTCTTGTCAAAACTCTAATTGCCTTTGCCCTGCTTCATTTCACATTCCAAGGCCAAATTTGCCTGTTACTCCAGGTGTATCTTGACTTCCTACTTTTGTATTCCAGTCCCCTATAATGAAAAAGGCATACATTTTGGGTGTTAGTTCTAAAAGATCTTGTAGGTCTTCATAAAACCGTTCAACTTCAGCTTCTTCAGCATTACTGATTGGGGCTTAGACTTGGATAACTCTGATATTGAATGGTTTGCCTTGAAGACAAACAGAGATCATTCTGTCGTTTTTGAGATTGCATCCAGGTACTGCATTTCAGACTCTTTTGTTGACCATGATGGCTACTCCATTTCTTCTGAGGGATTCCTACCCACAGTAGTAGCTATAATGGTCATCTGAGTTAAATTCACCCATTCCTGTTCATTTTAGTTCGCTGATTCCTAGAATGTCCACGTTCACTCTTGCCATCTCTTGTTTGGCCACTTCCAATTTGCCTTGATTCATGGACCTGACATTCCAGGTTCCTATGCAATACTGCTCTTTACAGCACTGCACCTTGCTCCTATCACCAGTCACATCCACAGCTGGGTATTGTTTTTGCTTTGGTTCCATCCCTTCATTCTGTCTGGAGTTATTTCTCCACTGATCTCCAGTAGCATATTGGGCACCTACTGACCTGGGGAGTTCCTCTTTCAGTATCCTATCATTTTGCCTTTTCATACTGTTCATGGGGTTCTCAGGCAAGAATACTGAAGTGGTTTGCCATTCCCTTCTCCAGTGGACCAAATCGTTCAAATTACTTTCTTTGAAATGGAACTTGGAGTGTGTGGACTGTTTAAGAGCAGAGTCTCTCTTTCCTACAGTGTACCAGCTTTGCTGTGTCTATACCCACTCATCTTCAAAGTCAGATATTCTGTGGATATGGCTTCCTGGTATAGTAACCCCAGGCTATGTAGCCTAATGTGGGCTTGGACACCTTGCTTCTTGCAGAGAATCTCTACATTCTCCCAATTGAAGGTTACCTCCTCAGGACCATAAGTATTAACTTCTCGGCATCTGTCTTTCCTACCCATCTTGTTTTGGTTGTTTGTGTGTGCGTGTGTCTGTAGTCGTAGAAGATTTTTTCTGCTATTTTTCAGGTCATTCCCATTGATAATTTATCTGTAAATAGTTGGACTTTTTGGTGTTCCTACAGGAGGGGGTGAGCTCAGGATCTTCCTACTCTACCATCTTGATCACACCTCTGTGCATACTCTGTTTAACATTAGATTGTGACCAGGACTAAAGGGGAAAGTGATTATGACTTAGGAAACAATTTTTATACATTTCCTTTTTTATTATATATAGTTAAATCCTGGAGAAGGAAATGGCAACCGACTCCAGTATTCCTATCTGGAGAATTCCATGGACAGAGAAGCCTGGTGATCTACAGTCAGTCCATGTGGCCACAATGAGTTGTGTGCAACTGAGTGTCTGAACACACACACACTTAAATCTAAGATAAATTCTTAATATGTCTCCAGAATGGTACCTGATGTCACCTAATGTACAAAGGGCAAGACACACTTCCTTAAACTGGGAAGCAGACAGGTAAAGCTGCTTGTATCACTTCTTGAATTAGAGCAGAAAGATTGTTTCAATAATTTAAGATTTTTTTCTAACTTTAAAGCAAAATGGTGTTATGATGCCAGAAAGTTGTATTTAAAAGCCTATTTACATAGTATATGCTAAGCATATATTTTGAGTTTTATGAATTTACTTATTTAGAATTTCTGGTTTTGGAATTCTTATTAGACTATCAGACTGTTCAATTCCTTCTACACTTTTTGCTAACTGATGGGTCCCATAAATATTTAACCCCATCAGTTGTACTGATTATAGTCTCTTTGCTCAGAGTTCTTACTCTTAATTAAGAGGTGATGCTCATAAGTTTTAGACCATGAAGTTTCTAGGAAGTCACAGTTAGAATGTTTATCAGCCAGTCAGATCTCTTCATTTTCTTTGTTTTATAAAATGAAATGTTGCTGCCATATAACATTGAATGTGATGGATAAAGAGTGGTTGTTTGTTTGGCCTCCTTTTGTTTGGAAGCACTAATATTTTGGAAGATAAATAGTACTTGATGCTTCATTTACTTTGATTGTTTTTAATCTCAAGGTACTTTGGAAAGTTTATTATGCTATAAAGCTTGAGTTAGCTACAGTTTTTCTGTTCTGATCCAAATAAGCAACAATCATCAAAACAAAAGTAATTTAGAAACCTTGTGCCATGGATATAGCAACAGAACCATTTCAGAATGAAACTAATTATTGATTATCCCCAGGGCTTATAAGATCGAGTATGCCTCAGTATAGTTAATTATGCCCTCAATTTTGTGGAACTTTGCAATGGCAGGTTCAATTTACTTAGCAAAAGTATTGCTTTGTAAGATTTGCAGATGAGTCAATTAGACAGTCATTAATTGGGTGTCCATTGGAAATGTGGTAGGGCCCAGTTGGGAAATGGTCTACTCCAATGACTAATGTATATTAATGCCAGCATTAATGGGCTTTGAGTTTTTTCCCATGTATCTGTGGGAAAGCAAATCAAAGAACCTTTCAAGGAAAAATAGATTTTGCTGAACTGATATGTTTTTCTGCTCAGAGACTAAGATTGCTTATTGAATGCACCAAAACCAAAAAATTCAGGACAACATTAATAATTATCCTTAACTGAATGAAACTAAGTACTAGAAAGGTCAGAATTTTCAGTGTTGCATTTTCAATGTTTTTATTAGGTAAGTGTTTTAGTCTCTTTAAGGAAGTATATTACCAATATATAAGAATTTTCAGAATACAAGAATTATACACAAAATATAAGAACTAAAGCATTTTCCATTTTAAGCAAATTTGACAGACAGATTTGAGTCCTTTATTATCTTTATACCTGATAGTTTATCATCAAATAATCTTACTTTTCAAAGTTAAATTTGAAACATAAAAACAAATGAAGACTTTGTAGTGAGTTTAGTTTCAATTTAGTCTTAACTGTAGTCGAATCTCAATCCCTAAGGGCATGACAGTATGTGACTAGAACATAGTAGCACAAAGTAGCTTTTTTCACCTACTCAGCTATCTTTGGCCTTACTCTACTGGTATAAGATGGTTTTCTGTGTATTATTTCTATCTTGATTTTCTGAAGCTTGTATACTTGCTTGCAAATATTTTCTGAATTGACTACAAAGATGACACAATTATTGTTCATTAATTTTGGTATTCTTTCTGGCCTCAGAATGTCAAAGAAAGAGATTCTTATTTTCTCCATTATCTTCCAAAGAGATTGTTGGGAAAAAAAAATGAGATTGGCTTTTATTCTAGATCACTCATTATACCTTCATTTAATACTGGATTAGCTCCTGCAAACCTGTCAGTGAAGACCAAGTCATTGTTTATATTTTACTTTTTTATTTTATCTTTTTAGTCCATTTACCCATTTCTCACACCTTCTACCTCTGGCAACTACCAATCTATTCTCTGTATTTATGAGCTTTCTTTTTTCATATTCCATATATGAAAGAGATTGTATGGTATTTGTCATTTTTATTTCTCTGACATTTCACTTAGCATAATGTCCTTGAGGAACATCTGCATTGTCCCAAATGGCAAAATTTTGTTCTTTTTTAATGACTGACTATATTACTTTATATGTATATAACACATCTTTATCCATCCATTCTTCCATGGACACTTAGTTAGGCTGTTTCCATATCTTGGCTATTGTAAATAGTGCTGCAGAGAGTTAGAGTTTTTATTTTCTTTGGACAAATTTCAGAAGTAGAATTGTTAGATTATATGGTAGTTCTATTTTTTATCTTTTTTTTTTTTTTTTGAGGATTCTCCATACTGTTTTCCCTAGTGGCTATACCAAGTTATATTCACACCAACAACACACAAAGAATTGCCTTTTCTCCACATCCTTATCAATACTTGTTATTTCTTGTATAACAGGCATCTTAACATGTGTGAAGGTATCTCATTGTGGTTTTAATCTGCAATTCTCTGATGATTAATGATTTCACTAATGTCATTAATGAAGATGATTGAATATCTTTTCATGTACCTGTTTGCCATCTATATGTCTTCTATGGAAAAATGCTTAGGCCCTCTACCTGTTTTTAATCAGACTCCTTTTCTGCTATTGAGTTGTACAAATTCTTTCTATAGTTTGGATATCAACCCCTTGTTATATATATGATTTGCAAATATTTTCACCCACTTAGTAGTTTGCTGTTTTATTTTGTTGATAGTTCCCTTTACTATGCAGAAGCTTTTTAATTTGCTGTTGTCCCACTTGTTTAGTTTGTCTTTTTATGAATAGTATTAAGCAGCTTATTGAATTGCCTAATTTCTCAAAAGTTAACTAAAAAATTAAGAATTTTTTTAATTAATTTTTATTTTTTAGTTTGTTTTGCTTTACAATACTGTATTCGTTTTGTTACACATTGACATGAATTAGCCATGAGTGTACATGAACTCCCAATCCCGACCCCCACCTCCACCCTCCCGCCCCACACCCTCTCTCTGGATTATCCCCGTGCATCAGTCCCTAGCATCCTGCATCCTGCATCAAACCTGGACTGGCAATTCGTTTCGCTTATGATATCACACATGTTACATTGCCACTCTGCCAACCCATCCCACCCTCTCCCTCTCCCACAGAGTCCAAAAGGCCATTCTATACAACTGTGTCTCTTTTGCTGTCTTGCGTACAGGTTTATCATTACCATCATTCTAAATTCCATATATATGTGTAAGTATACTGTATTGATGTTTTTCTTTCTGGCTTACTCACTCTGTATAATCGGCTCCAGCGTCATCCACCTCATTAAAACTGATTCAAATGTATTCTTTTTAATAGCTGAGTAATACTCCATTGTGTATATGTACCACAGCTTTCTTATCCATTCATCTGCTGATGGACATCTAGGTTGCTTCCATGTCCTGGCTATTACAAACAGTGCCGCGATGAACATTGGGGTACACGTGTCTCTTTCAATTCTGGTTTCCTCGGTGTGTATGCCCAGCAGTGGGATCGCTGGATCATAAGGCAGTTCTATTTGCAATTTTTTAAGGAATCTCCACACTGTTTTCCATAGTGGCTGTACTAATTTGCATTCCCACCAACAGTGTAAGAGGGTTCCCTTTTCTCCACACCCTCTCCAGCATTTATTGCTTGTTGACTTTTGCATCGCAGCCATTCTGACTGGTGTGAAATGGTACCTCATTGTGGTTTTGATTTGCATTTCTCTGATAATGAGTGATGTTGAGCATCTTTTCATGTGTTTGTTAGCCATTCGTATGTCTTCTTTGGAGAAGTGTCTATTTAGTTCTTTGGCCCATTTTTTGATTGGGTCATTTATTTTTCTGGAGTTGAGCTGCATAAGCTGCTTGTATATTTTTGAGATTAGTTGTTTGTCTGTTGTTTCATTTGTTATTATTTTCTCCCATTCAGAAGGCTGTCTTTTCACCTTGCTTATAGTTTCCTTTGTTGTGCAGAAGCTTTTAATTTTAATTAGATCCCATTTGTTTATTTTTGCTTTTATTTCCAGTATTCTAGGAGGTGGGTCATAGAGGATCCTGCTGTGATTTATGTCAGAGAGTGTTTTGCCTATGTTCTCCTCTAGGAGTTTTATAGTTTCTTGTCTTACGTTTAGATCTTTAATCCATTTTGAGTTTATTTTTGTGTATGGGGTTAGAAAGTGATCTAATTTCATTCTTTTACAAGTGGTTGTCCAGTTTTCCCAGCACCACTTGTTAAAAAGATTGTCTTTAATCCACTGTATATTCTTGCCTCCTTTGTTGAAGATAAGCGTCCATAGGTGTGTGGATTTATCTCTGGGCTTTCTATTATCCTCTTGAAGCACATGATAATTAAAATAATAGAATTATGTTGTGTCCTTACTTATGAAATTTGCACTGAATTACTAATACTTTGTTGAGTAAATTGTTATAGCTATATTACTGATATTAATTTGAGGCAATGTGGAAGTAGCATAATCTGATTTTCAAGAATAATCTCTGTAATTAGTATAATCATACTCTAAAATAACCATATAATCAAAAATTGAATTAGGTGAAGAGAAAATTATATCTAGATAAAAATTTGGTCTGTAATGTATGGAAGAACAGACCTTTTTTTTTTTTTTTTCAAAATATCTTACATTGATTTTGAAAGCTTTATTTAAATTTCCTTCTATAATAAAGAGTAATGAATTAGACATATGTGATCCAGCAACCTTATATAAACCTAATATAAATCACATGTTCTTGTGGATAAAAAAAATTAAGAGAGCATAGACAGCAATGTATGATTAGGTCAGTATTCATATCACACAGAAAGATATCTATGCTAAAGGGATACAGAATAGAGAATCACCCACGCTATGTAAAGTCAAGCCTGCAAAATTGGTCTAAGCGCTTTTCCTGAGCATCACCTTTCATAATTTTTCAGAGATTTATTTTTTCCCTCCTATGAATGGCATTGGTGACTATAGATTTACAGCAACCCTGGTAAGTGTAGCATCAGTATTTCTCAAGTACATTCCACTGAAAAATATTTTCAGTAGTGTTAAATGATGGAAGAAATGTTGATCACGTAAGTTTGAGAAACAATGAATTTATACAATCAAATTTATTTACTAAAATCTCCTCTATCCCCTGGAGAAGGAATTGGCAACCCGCTCCAGTATTCTTGAGAATTCCATGGACAGAGGAACCTGGCAGGCTACAGTTCATGGGATCACAAAGAGTTCGACACAACTGAGCAACTTTCACTTTTTCTTTAGACCTATACTTTTACCACTGCCCAGATTAGAAATCTTTAATTCCATACATCCCTCTTATGTGTTATCTTATCATATTCCTGTATTTTAATTTTGCATATATTTTAAACCTCTTAAAACATTGTGCTTGTTTTAATCAATGTTACTTCTTACTTACCCAAATATCTCCTCTCCTTTAGTCTCTCTTCCTGCATTGCGATGTTTTTAGGGGGTCATTTAGGTTTTGTTTTAGGAATTCCCTTTGATATTTCTTTTCTATAAGTTCACAGGCAAAACAGTCTTTCAATAGTCTTTACATAGGTATCATTTTGAAGGATATTTTCCAGAGACTTAAAATCTGGATTGGTAGGTATTGTCTTTCAAGTCTTTGAAAAAAATCATTCTATTTTCTTTTGGTTACTGTCCTGATTGAAAAGTTAGCACTCTTCCTAACAGTGTTATGTTTTTATTTTTCTCTGCTTTTAGACGTTTTGTTTGTTGCTGGTTTTTGGCAGTTTTTAATGATGTAACTTGGTGCAGAGGTCCTTTTATATCTCCTTCTTGCTTTTGTAGGTCTTCTTTAATTTGTAGTTTAATTTTTTTCTGCCAGTTGTGAAAATTCCCAGTATTTTTCTAATATTGCTTTCTGCCACTTCTCTCACTCATCCCATTCAAAGATTGCCTTATACATACATTACAACTTTTACCCAAGTCTCACACATTAGGTGTTTCTTGTAATTCTTTTCTGTGTTTTACACTGAAAATTTTTACTCAGGGAAAGTCCAGTTTACTAATTTTGTATTTGCTAAATATAAGGTTAAATCTATATTTGAAGTCATTTATTGTAAATATTGTGATTTTCAGTTCTAAAATATGAATTTTATATTTCATAATAGATTTTATTCTCTGGTGATATTCTTCATCTAGTCATACATTATCACCAACATATTAATTACAGTAATTTTAAAGTCTATTTATGATAACTCCAATATTTTCTCTTGGATTTGACTATTTTCTCCTGTTTTTTGGTTTGTTTCTTTTGGTATTGTTTGTTTCTTTTGTGGATCTTTTTTATTTTTGCATGTCTCTTACATTTGGCTACATTCCAGAGATTGTATTTGAAGTTGCAGAGATTCAGGATGATACTGCCTTCCTTAAAAAGGAAAAAAAAAAAAGGTGTATTTTCTTTTTTTAAGAATTCCTGGCAGGTAGTTATAGAAAAGTAGATAACCTTGATCCAACAAGGTTTGATATAATTTGTGACTGAATTTCAGTCATCTTGAAGAACTTGTTTCCAATTTTCCTTAACTCCTAGAATTCCTTCAGAACTTTCAAATAACTTGATTCTTCCAAAATACCCCCTAACTGCTGATCCCTAAACAGATTTTTGCTTCTACTCCCTGGACCTATGCAGTTGCTAGCAAATCTGAACTACTATTTTCAGCTTCTTCCATTAAAGTTGACAAATTCCTTAAGGGATAGAATGCAGTGCAGTTTTTCCTTTTTCTTTGGGATCTTTGTTCCTCCTCACATTCTAACTTACAGTTCTCTGATGCTTACAAAAGTACTGTGTGTGTTGTGTTGGTTCAGTTTTTAGTTTTTCTTATATTGAGGGTTGTTTTCTGGTGTAGGCTGTGACTTCATAGATGGGAAGAATCAGTTTGAGGTATATTTATAAAGAGAATCCAAAGACTCATACTGGTTTGAATAAAGTATGAGAAAAAATGAAATTAAAGATCTCAATATTTCTAGCTTGAGCCACTTAAAGAATGGACTTGTCATTAAATGAAATGTGGGAAACTATAAGTGTGGCACATTTTGAGATGAAAAATAATTGTAATAACTGAAGCTCAAGAATAGTAAATGGACAAGGGATAGGAATATAGAAACCATTAGCATACAAAGAAAATTTAGAACATATGGCTAGACGAGATCACCAAAAACATAAAATATCGTAAATATAAATAAAGAAGGGAAAACACACATGGACTGAACCTCAGGGGACTTCAATTTCCAAAGTTAGAGAGGGCCTCTGTGTGGTGGGCCAACAGCCCTTGACAATGCCCACCCCGGTGCCTGGGAGCCTGTGGGCAGGAGCACTTGCCAGCAACCCTCCCCAGGCCCAAGGGGACAAAAGTAACTCTAAATCCAGCACATGCATGTGGAGGCAAGTTTAAAGGATTTCATATGAAGCACAGGAACAGATAATGCTAAAAAGCAAGCAGCAGTTGGTCCACATTTAGTGAGTGGGGAAGCATTCCCTTCTCCCTTTGCAGCTGAGATGGCAGAAATTAATCAAACTCAGTGTAAAATGGAATACATCAGAAGTCTTAGTGAGCAAACCAGGTTTGTGGAAAAATTAAAGGTAACACCACCAAATGCTGAGCTGGAACAATAATTCCAAGAAGGAGTTTCAAATGCTAGCATTATGTTGCAGGTGCCAGAAAGCATCGAGAACCACTGTAGCAGGAACTAACGAAGAGACTATGTTTTCAAGACTAGCACACCTTGACCTTATACAGTCTCTTCCTTTAAACCTCTGGCACTAAAAACACCACCTTGTATGTTGATACTAACTGAAAGATCACTAGATTTTCTGAATTTAGAAAGATCTTTTCCAACTCCTCAAAATAAAAAAATCCATACAAAGCATGAGCTAGAAATAAAGTGTTGCTCTAAGAGTGAAAATGCTGTTGGCCAAAACAGCTTATCAGAACTTACTTCACATAGAGCATTTCAATTATAGATAGAAGGATTGAAACAACTTCAGATGACATAATTGTTGTCAATGCAGCTTCCTTAAGACAACATATAAACTAAATAGACATCTACAACGTCTCTAAGAGAACACAGAAGGTGCTAAAAGATAACTGATTATGTATTCATTTACTGTGGCATTCTAGCTGCTTAATAGCTGGCTCTAGTTTTGCCACTAGAGGTAACCTCAACCCTTAGAAATACTGTTTCAAGAGCTGGAAATATAAAGAATTGATTTGCAAACAAACCAAAAAAAAAAAAAAAAGGTGCGGATGGGGAGAATCAGGAAAGAGCCTGAGGATAGTCAACCAAAATGATAAGGGGAAGACAATTAAAATGTGGTGTCCAGAAAGCCACAGAATAAAATGTTTTAAGAAGAGATGAAGAACTGTACTAAATGGTGCTGCTAGGTCAGCAACCGTAGAAACTTAAGTCATTCGATTTAGAAACATAAATACTATTGATGACTTTTAGAAAAAATAATTTCAAGAAGAAAGAAAATCCCTCCATTAAGGGTTGGTTTAAAAAAGAAATTAAGGAGACTATTTGGAAGCAATAAGTATAGACAACTGTGTAGGAATTTTGGTGCAAATAGGAACAAAAAAATTATCTCAGTAAAGATATAGAAAAGACAGTTGGGCTAGAAATAAAAATGTTAGGTGAGTTATATATCCATCAAAGGGGAAGAGATTGTCAAGACTGTTAATCAGTTAGGTTGTGTTTGTTCTTGTTTTTATAAACTTTATTTTTAGAGCAATTTTAAGTTCACAGCAAAACTGAGTGAAAGTTAATGAGGTTTCTCATATCTTCCCCAGCCTACACACATGCACAGCCTCCCCCATTCTCAACATCCTCCTCTCTCCACATACCCCACTATCTACGTCCCTCACTATCAACATCCCCCACAAGACAGGTACATTTATTACAATCAGTGAACCAACACGGATACATCATTATCAGCCAAGTCCATTGTTTATATTAGGATTCACTCTTGGGGCTATACATTCTATAGGTTTGGACAAATGTATAATGACATACCTCCACCATTATAGTATCATATAGAATACATCCACTGCCCTGAAAGTGTTCTGTGCTCTGTCTATTTATACCTGTGGCTCAGATGGTAAAGATTGTAATGACGATCCTACATGCAGGGCAGCAATAGACACAGATGTAAAGAACAGAATTTTGGACTCTGTTGGTGAAGGTGAGGGTGGGATGATTTGAGAGAATAGCACTGAAAGATGTATATTACCATATGTAAAATAGAGGACCAGTGCAAGTTTGATGTATGAAGCCGGGCACTCAAAGCAAGGGCTCTGGGACAACCCAGAAGGATAGGGTGGGAAGGGAAGGTAATAGGTGGGTTTGGGATGGGGAACACATATACACCCATGGCTGATCATGCTGATGTATGGCAGAAATCATCACAATATTGTAAAGTAATTATCCTCCAATTAAAATAAATATATATATTTTTAAAGAATCTGCCTGAAATGCAGGAGACCAGGTTCAATCCCTGGGTCAGAAAGATCCCTTGGGGAGGGGGGGGAATGGCTACCTATTCCAGTATTCTTGCATAGAGAACTCCATGGACAAAGACTACAGTCCATGGGATTGCAAAGAGTTGGACACAATTGAATGACTAACACCCCACTAACCCTTGGCAACCACTGATGTTCTCACTGTCTCCATAGTTTCACATTTTCATAAGGTCATATTTATAGTTGGGATAATGCAAAATATAGCCTTTTCAGATTGTTTATTTTGTTTTAATGGGAAAAATAAAATATGTGTCAACAAATGGTAGAAGAAGGAAGTGATCATGTATGGCAGGAGAGAGAAGGGCTGATATAATATTCTTATGAAACTACAATTGGACATTATTTTCTTATTTAATTCTCACAGAACACTTTAAATTGATATTATTACCTCAATTTTATATATGGGAGGAGGGAGGCTCTGTAATGTAGTCAATTCTACCAATTTTTAGCAGTGTTTATTGTGGTGATTACAATTATCACTTGGTGTGGACTCAAAGGTCCAGTGCTTCTTTACTATCTTATAAAGAAGATTATAGACAGAATTTTAACTCTTTTCCAAATGGATTTATCCTGCTTCACCTTCTTTCACCAACTCTTCCTTCTCTATTTTACAAAAATAGTTGCTATAGTTATAGTGTATTTAGCATTGAATGGTGGCTTAGTAATCATGTAATCTAGTGCCTCAATGTAATACATCACTCTGGAGACTCAGAAATATTGATATGTTGTCCAAGAACATAAACTATTTGGTTTAGAGCTGGAACTGAAACCCCAGCTTGAATTCCGATCCAGTTTGTTTTCCTCTATGCTATGTTTTCTTGTCTCATGTCTTAGAAACTGAACTTGACCTCCAAGAGCCCAGCTTGCCTCCAGAGTTCACTTTTTAAGTTCTTTTCCTTCATTGGGCACATTGTCAATTGCAGACATTCTTGTCATGCTTCTTTGTGTTTTCCAGAATCATCTAAATATTCCCTCTATGGCCTTTTATTTTCTTGATCTCATCTTCTACAATGACCTTCTCCTAGACACCTACTTCACGATCATAGTCTAGTCATTGATAGTTTAATTCAATGCTCACACCATGATCTTATTCTCAAGTTTTCTAGTCTCTGACAACAGCTTCCTATCATTCCATCTCACAATCCTCTCACAGTTCTTGATATCACTAGAACCTCCTTGTTAGTGTTTTTTTATATTTTTCACTCCCTCTTAACTCCTTATGCTTTTCTTTCGCTCCTTAGCCAACTTTGACTTGATGGACATGAACTTGAGCAAGCTCCAGGAGTTGCTGATGGACAGCAAAGCCTGGCATGCTGCAGTCCATGGGGTCACAAAACTTCAGTTCATGCATGAACCTCGTCAACTTAGATTTCATGGTCTAGTCAGTTTCTCAGTGATTGCCTCACAAACAATCTGTTTCCTTACACCATCTAAAAAATCTCATCCCCGATTAAATCCAGCTTTATTACCTTTCACCCAACACCCTAGAAACTAAGTCTGGCTGCAGAAACAATACAATCATAGTGCTTGATCACATTTTAAATTATTGGCAGTTAAATACAGGTGAAATCTTAAGTTTGTCCAGCAACAGTGTTACATTTTCCCATCCAAGTGGGCAAAGTCAAAGAAAAAACTTCACATTTCACTCTCTCATTCTCTAAGAGAATCATTCTTTACTTTCCCCCTCAAACATCCAGTATGCCTTCCTTCCTTCTCACAATTATGGTCTTACTTTTTATTACATTGGGAAAAGTAGCAGAAATCAGCGTTTCCACACTCTCCTATAAGCAATCTCAATTTGCATTTCTACCCATACTGTCTGATCTTTTCCAGTCCTGTGGCCATTGCTGAGTTTTCCACATTTGGCACAAGACTTGAAAAGATCCATTTTCATTCCAATTCCAAGGGCAATGCCAAAAAATATCCAAACTACTGCATAGTTGCACTCATTTCACATGCTAGAAAAGTAATGCTCAAAATTCTCCAAGCGAGGCTTCAATAGTATGTGAACCAAGAATTTCCAGATGTTCAAGTTGGATTTAGAAAAGGCAGAGGAACCAGAAACCAATTGCCAACATCTGTTGGATTAAAGAAAAAGTAAGAGAATTCCAGAAAAGCATCTACGTCTGCTTCAATGACTACACTAAAGCCTTTGCCTGTGTGGATCACAACAAACTATGGAAAATTCTTAAAGAGGTGGGAATACCACACCACCTTACCTGCCTCCTAAGAAACCAGTATGCAGGTCAAGAAACAACAGTCATAACTGGACATGGAACAACAGACTGGTTCAAAATTGGGAAAAGAGTATGTCAAGGCTGCATATTGTCACCCTACTTATTTAATTTATATGCAGAATACATCATTAGAAATGCTGGGCTGAATGAACCAGAAGCTGGAATCTGATTGCCAGGAAAAATATCAATAAGCTCAGATATGCAGATAACACCACACTTATTGCAGAAAGTGAAGAGTTAAAGAGCCTCTTGATGAAAGTGAAAGAGGCAAGTGAAAAAGCTGGCTTAAATCTCAACATTCAAAAAACTAAGATTATGGAAACTGGTCTATCACTTCATGGCAAATAGTTGGAGAAAACTGGAAACAGTGACAGACTTTATATTCTTGGGCTCCAAAATCACTGCAGATGGTGACTGCAACCACAAAATTAAAAGATGTTTGCTCCTTGGAAGAAAAACTATGACCAACCGAGACAGTATATTAAAAAGCGGAGACATTACTTTGCCAACTAAGTCCATATAGCCAAAGGTATGGTTTTTCAGTAGTCAAGTATGGATGTGACAGTTGGATGATAAAGAAGCCTGAGCACTGTAAAATTGATGCTTTTGAACTGTGGTGTTGGAGAAGACTCTTGAGAGTCCCTTGGAATGCAAGGAGATCAAAACTGTCAATCCTAAAGAAAATTAACCTGAATATGCATTGGAAGGACTGATGCTGAAACTCCAATACTTTGGCCACCTGATGCGAAGAGCAAACTCATTGGAAAAGACCGTGATGCTGGGAAAGATAGAAAAAAGGAGGAGAAGGGTACATTAGAGGACAAGATGTTTGGATGGCATCACCAACTCAATGGACATGAATTTGTGTAAGCTCTGCGAGATATTGAAGAACAGGGAAGCCTTTCATTCTGCAGTCCATGGGGTCACAAAGAGTCAGACACAACTGAGTGACTGAACAAAAACAACACATATTGTCTACCTGTCCTCATTTTCAATTGACAAATATCCCTTGCTCCAATATATTGAGAACCTCTGCATGCTGGATCTGGAAACTTCTGGTCTGCTCAAGAATATTCCTAGAATTTTGCCCTCTTAATATCTCTACATCATCAGTTTTTCTCACAACTTGTTAATTCTCACCATCACCATTACAAATAATGTATTCCTCATCTTCAAGAAAAATTATGTCTTGACACAGATCCTCCTGCAACTATTGTACAAACTGTCTGCTCTTAACATAAAAACACCTTGAAAGATTTCTCAATACTGATTGTCTGCATTTCTCTTCACATTAACTCCTAATGCCCTGTTGCCTCCAGCACCCCACCAAAAGAGTTTTGCCAAATCAGATATAACTTAGATATGGAAACATTCAAGGATAAATTGCCAGACCTATCTGCAGCATAGATCCCAACTTTATGAAGTCCATCTTTATTTGACCTCCAGAATCTCACTCTCTGTTCTTCCCACTTCACTGGCTGATGATCAGAGTTCCTTCTGATGGTTCTCTTCATTTCTAACTAAATGCTCTGGACTTACTATTTTTTATCTTCTATACACTCCACTAAATCAATACTTAAAGAGCAGGGAGGCTGATTTAAACTTCCTCATGTGATGCCAAAAGTCATATTACACCTTTACCCATGATGGCCAGTTCATCACAGTACCACTGTATTCTCGTCAGGTGTTGGACCAACTGGATATGCTGGGTTTTCTCATTTTGGAAGCATTTACATTTCTCACTGTTCCTAACCCCTTTTCTGGGTTTCATTGGGATAAAGAGCAGACTAAAGAAGTGAAAGGAGAAAATGTGTTAATTCCTTTACCTGTAATTTTTATTTTGTTTTACAGAACTGTATAAATGGAGATAGGCAAGATTGTAAACTGCTAAGATGGACTGAAAGCTCTACTTAAGGTTCTGAATGATGGTATTTTTCTTTGGGAGCTTAAAAATGTGAGATTTATGATTGCACTATTTTGAAGTAAGGATGAAGTGTGTACATTCTACATGTGACTGTGAAATAGCTTTTAGTAAATCTTCTAAAGGAATGATAATTTGTATACTTTGGTGCTCACAGTGGTCGATGTGGTGCTAAATTTTTTATGATACTGTGCTCACTGCGGCCTAGCCTAAGATACTCAAATTTATATTTTCTTTTAGTGAAATGTTTCTATATAGCTTAAAATTTTAAATACAATGCTTAACTGCACAGTATCTTTTCATGCTTTTTCTGATACGTGAAACATCTGGCACTGTAAATAGTTTCTGTTGAACAAAGCTTTTACTATATAACCTGGTCCTTATTTAATCATGTATAACATGAGAAATGTTTGGATGGAATTTGTCTGTGTTCATTATTTAGTTGTTTTTTCTAGGAATACATTTGCTTTTCTAGTTCTACCTGGTTTTATAATAGCAGGTGTAACCACACAAGCATGCTCAAATAGACACACATACATATATTTAAGTGAAGGAAAAAGTTTTTCACAGCACATGTTGCCCAAACCATGCTGACTTCAGTTAAACACATTTGGCTATTGATATGACAGGTTACCATACAATTTAGAAGCAATTAAAAGGTAACAAATGTGCTAAACTGAAACCTCTACCCAGAATGCTTTTTCTGTGCACATAGATAAAGTAGATAGATTTGTGTGTCTCTATTGTTCCCTCAGTAATGTCCTTAGGCAAAATGACAATGTCAAAGGCTGCAGGCAACTGCCTAAAATGGTGAAGGATAATCTTGATTTTTCATTTCTGCAGTGTTTATATAGAGTTATGAATACTTCATTAGTACAACTGCATGAATTATCCTATAGCTATTAAGCATGGACTAATTTATGAATCAAATTGCCATTCTAACATCTATTTTAAAAGGCACTCTCATGGTAACATGTTTCACAGTGTTGAATAATGACAGTCTTTGATGTTTTGTGAGGAAGTGCACTGGCAAGGTGGATTGGACACTTAGACATTTTCCACAGACTCTTGCATGGTCATCTGTATGATGAATACCCCCCAAAATGAGGCAGAGTAGCTTATGTGCTTAGTTAATGGCAATATGCCCCACACACTGACAAAATAGAAACTATGGGTATGATTTTAGGTATAAAAACACCTGATAATTTTGTTCATATTGAAAAGATGTAGCTAAAATATTAATGAAACTTTGGTCCAACTGCTGGTCACTCACAAGCCAATACTCAAGAGCCAAGGTTAGTGGAAAGAAATTTTACTTTATTCCAGAGGGTGAAAGCTGAGGGAGAGGGTGGACTTATATCCAAAGGTCACCTCCCCTGTATAAAAGCAAAAATTTTTTAAGGGGAGTTTCAGGGGTGTGTAGGCAGGGGGAAGAGATTACATGCAGACACAGCAGTCAGCTCTAACAGTCATCTTGAAATTAGTTATACAGTAGTCTAATCAACATCATCTTGATTGTTTTTAAGTACAATTAATCTTCAGGTCCAAGGTCAATTTGTTTCCATTTCTCTGAGGCCAGTTTTCAGAATTGTGGCAGCTTATGTCGTGGCTACTGTTTGGTCATCACGTGGTTAACTTCTTCCACCTGGTGAGGGTTTCAGTACCTATAAAACAGTTCAGAATATTGTTTATAGTCTTTGAAGAAGAAAAAGTTCCTTTAAAAAAAAAGTTACTTTTATTTAATGACTTAACCTCTATTATTTGGTCTTGTTGCATTGTTTTCCTTTGAGTCTGCATTTTCTCACGTCTCTGATTAAATTTATTCTTTGACTAAGTTTCTCTATAGACAAAAGGAAGGCTGAGGACATTGGAGGGGGTGGAGTCTGTCCTGGGAATGCCCCATAGGGTCTGGCTCCATTTCAAAAGTGGTACATTGCTATTATAATATTTTCAGATAATGAATAGAGTTTTACTCTAAGAATAATCTCAATTAATCCTATCACTATGTATGCAGTCCCTATCAAGAGTGTGGCTTATTTTATCTGTTCAAAGACCAAGTAGAGATTTTAAATGTAATTAAAATTACTTAGTAAATATGTTGCCAAATTCAGAACTCTCAGTGTAATATCTAACACATGCTTCCCATATTTTTATTTTCATTATCTTGTTTTCCTTGTAACCTTAAGATTAGTTGTCCTGAATAATGTTCTAGTCAAGAAAAGATAGATTCTTCCTAAAAAAAAAAAATATGCCATTTCTAGGTGAATTGCTTAAAAAGGCAAACAAGTAAACAACATAAAAGAGCCATTTTAAAGGTCACGTTGCTGACAAATTGCCTATTTAAGATGGAAAGTCTCCTAAACAGTGTCATAGCTCTCCAAGTCCTACTCTAAATTCTCTTTATGACTTTGTACTGCCATTAGACTTGTTACCAGCAGAAATCAATAAACAGAGATAAAAAGTCAAATCATTAGTGTCTATTGATGCCATTTAAAGTGTCCCCTAGAAAACATAGTACTAACTGTTACATTCTCACTTCAAGATCTGTATCCTTCACATACATTTGATCGTTTGTTTACATAAACCTCATAAATGTTCATTTAGAATATACAATACTTTAACAAGCAGGCATTTATAGCCCATATATACTATGGGCTGGAGGTACAAATAGGAATTACTGAAAACCATGTCTTTTAGGAACAGGAAATGCAGCAGAAATATTTAAGTAATATTTTAACACTGTGCTCTTTTGTAAATTGTGCATAAAGATAGCTAAAAGATAGATATCTAGTTAAAAGATAACCATTTAAGTCTAAAACTTCAGTTTTCTTAGCAAGTTAGTAAATTTTGGTTGATGTATTTAATACCATGAAATTTTGGTCTCAAGCAAATATGTTCTAGATTTCATACCAGGAATTGCCTTTAATTATCTGGGTAATAGGAATGGGTACCTTTAGAGGTGTTAGAATATGAACACTGAACTTCTTTATAAACCAGGCAAATAATTCCTCAAATCTTCATTTTTAACTATCAGTGGACATCAGCAGTCAAAAAACAATCTTATAATTCCATTTCTGATAAATAAAGCTAGGAGACATTTGCCTCTTTCAACAATTATAACAGGTGGAATAATGTTCATGGTTGACCTCACTTTGCTTTACCTAAAGCAGAGCCATTTCCTTTAGGTTCACATATTTGCCCACATTTACTATTAATGGTATTTTATTGTTTTGGATATTTGCAAAGTATATTTCCCCTAAATAATTTTGAAAAATGAAAAAACACCACATTTAACAGTCCCAAAGAATATGTTAAATAAGGCCAAGAGCAGAAAAACAAGAAAAAGTAATAGGAAAGATATAATAGTCAAAAAAAAGAAGTAATAATCATAGCATGAGAAATAGGTTATCTATCTATCTACCAGAATTTATAACATAGTTGAAATGAAAAGGAAGGTGTTGGGAGGGAGGTTCAGGAGGGAGGGAACATATGTATAGCTATGGCTGATTCATGCTGATGTATGGCAGAAGCCAACACAATGTTGTACAGCAATTATCTTTCAATTAAAAATGAATAAATTTTTAAAAAAGAATGTGTCAAGAGGAAAGACTGGAACTGGGTAGGCAAAAAATACTGCTTGAGCCAAGAAATGTTGGAATGCTCATTCATTCATTCATTAAGAATTTGTTAGCTTTCTGCCTGGGGCCAGCGTGAGAAACTCCGCCCATGGCAAAGGTCATGAGGAAGGAAGCTTGGCATAAGCAAAGGCGTGATCAAGCCTCAGGAAACCCCCTGTTCCTGAGCATCTACTCCCAAAACCAGAGTCTGTTTTATGCTCTCACCTACACCTCTGACTCTATGGGGTCTCTCCCCCATACCATTTTTCTTGGAGAAGGAGTTAACTTGCAGCTCCAGTTAATAAAAATTCCTGGGCGTGACAAGAGTGTTTCAGCTTCAACTGCTCTGAAGGTTATCTAGCCTGCCTGTATAGGCCACATGTGATTGTTTACAGCCTCCCAACAGTGAGAGGCACAAGATGTTTTAGACTTACTAAAAGCAGATTCCTTTCGGAAGTTAGAATTTATTAGTATAGTGGGTTGATTAGGAATTATATTGGTGAAGGGTTTTCATTTGTTGTGTCAATAATNCTTATATTTCTCAATAAGTGTTTTTCTCGCCGACTCCGTCTCCACCTTCGAATCACCCTGGATCCACCGGGGCTGGACCTCGGCAGCCTTCCCTCTTAGAATGTGTATCCTTGATTGAACATATATATTTACATATAGAGAAAAATGCTGAGTAATTTTTTGTTTTTGATAAGAATATGCATAGAATATACTGCTTAAGAACACTAACATTTATCATTCTGACAGAAATCAATTCATATATCAAGTATTTAAATTCCCCAAGTTGAATTTCTTCATATAAAATAGAGGTAATAATACATGTAACTCATCATAAGAGTGTTATAGAATTAGATAAGGAAATATTAATAAGTTACTTTGCTTGTGTGCCAGTGTCCAGCCCTGGTGGATCCAGGGAATTAGAAGGGAGGATGGCGTCGGCGAGAAAAAACTTATTTATTCATTAATATAAGATTAGGAAATAATAGTATAGTAGGAAAATTTAGGTGGAGAAAAGAGGCTGAATATCTTGGTTTACATGGAAAGCCAATAAAGTTCCAGACAACGAGCTTGCACCATCTACGTTAGGCCACCGGTGTCCTCTTGAATATCAGAGGGTGCCCCACCTTGTACTCCCTCTCGCATGGATCTTAAAAGCCGGGACAAATAAGTAGACATGGTGAACCTCCATGCCCCAGATGGGAATTCAGGCGGAAAAAGAGAGAAGACACGGAGGAAACCAGTCCAGCAACTGGCCCCAGTCCCTAATTGTTCTTCAAGGCCTTTTATACCTTTTTGATTATACATAGAGATCAATGGGTAATACAAAATTATGCAGCATTAGCAGCCCAGACTCTTATCAAAACCAGGCCCTTTTCTCTGCATACCTAGTTGTATACACAGGTCTTAGGTGATTTACATCATCTTCCGGCCAAAAGGGCCAATTAACATTTTACAGCCTTTTTCTGATAAGAGTTTGTTAACCAGAAGACGTATTTGTGTTAAAAGTGTTGTTCTTTCCAAAGTCTGGTGCCACTCTCAGAAAGCACTAAATAAAGTTACATTCTTACATAGGAAAGATACAGCAATTTGTAACAAGTAAAAGGAGTACAGTGATTTATAACAAAAGTAATTAATTCAAAAGTCTAGTGTTGCTAACATCAAAACTACTATATATCTTTTTCCATATCCTGTTTACATTGATTAACATCCTCCCAGGTGCCTAAAAGATAAAGAATATGGAGGTCTGGCAGCAATCATTGAGTCAACAGTGAAATCCTGTCACCAATATGTTTTTTTAGCTCTAAAAGGCTCTGTAACTTTAAGATACTTTAAGCTTTGTGCCCCTCACAGTTGGGGGCTGTAAGCAATTCACAAGCTGTAAAAGGTCCAGGGAACCTGTTAAGCAAGTTAGAGCATTTAAGTTAGAGCATTATCAGAGGGGGTTGAGCTGAAACACTCCTTTCAAATGCAGAAGACTAAAGCCCTGAGTTGACTTTTTCCAGACAATGTCAGAAGAGTGGAAAATTATAATAAGTCAGGCAGATTCTTATTTTTGGGGTACATGCTCAGGAAATACCAAGGGAAACCATGAGACTCAAATCGCCTTGCCCATCGAGATCTCTGCCGCATGACCTTGTCACGGGTGGGATTCCTCATGCTTGCTCCCAACACTTGTGCCTCATACTATTATTGGTTCTTTGTTCTTATTGTTTTCCATCTGGAAAAAAAGGGTGCACATATCCTTCTATGAATTTATTATTTCTTCAAACAAAGTGAAGTCACTCAGTGGTGTCAGACTCTGCGAACCCATGGACAGTAGCCTGCACCAGGCTCCTCTGTCCATGAGATTTTCTTGTCAAGAGTACTGGAGTGGGTTGCCATTTCCTTCTCCAGAGAACCTTCCCAACCCAGGGATCGAACCCAGGTGTCCCACATTGTAGACAGATGCTTTACTGTCTGAGCCACCAGGGAAGTCCTTGACAAGGTACTATCCAATTGTCAAGGATAGCATCTAAGATCCAATAATAGTCAATTTTCATATGTTTTACCTGGTCACTTGTTTTTAAATGTATATACCATCAAAACCAATCTATTAATTCACTTATAACATAGTCTGGAATGAAAATGCCTTCAACAACTGGTATCTCTTAAGATCCCTTGAAGAGGATACCTTTGGTAGTGGCAATATTTGCATTAGGATATCTAATAATATTTTATATATAGTTTCCAGAGTTCAAATTACAAGGCGAACAATTGGTTTTTGTGTAGACCTGCAAGAAAATATATGGACTCAGTATCTGAACTTTTATACTTTGCTAGGCTGATTCAATACAATCCCATACTTATTCATGATTTAAAAATAAGCAGTGGTGGTTGTTTAGTCACTAAGTCATGTCTGGCTCTTGCAACTGGACTGTAGCCAGCCAGGCTTCTCTGTTCATGAGGTTTCCCAGCAAGAATACCAGAGTGGGTTGCCATTTCCTTCTCCAGGGATCTTCCTGACCCAGGGATAGAATCTGGGTCTCCTGCATTGCAAGCAGATTCTTTACCAGCTGAGCTTCCAGGGAAGCTCTCAAATAAGTAAGTTACTGAATTTGGAAATTAGTAATACAGTGAATGCTGATTCAATTAACAGAATAGCCTACAGCAACCTTTATTACCCAGAACACTGGCCCTTCAATATAGATACTCAATAAAAACAGAAATTTATTATAACTTAATTTTGGAAAATACTGTATAGTCTATTTCTGCTTTAGTTTCACAAAGTAAATTAGTATATAAAATCTTCAAAACCTGAATAAATAAAAGCATTTAACCTTTATTAACATCCTTAATAACTAGAGGTGGATGGTTTGGAGATTATTGATCTGAATTGAATCATTGAGGTTTGCCTAAATCCTGTTACCTTCAACACCAAACATTCCCCAGCTGATGTTGTGACTCTATTAAATTAACATTTATTAAATAGAGCCTAGCAGTGACAGACTGTATGGTTCAATAAAAAGAGCAAGGGGAAAGTAAAATAGAAGGTTATTACTTGCAAGTCCTGGAGGAGGTACTCTGTACACTTGGAGGAACCAGTCAAGGCAAGGTGCAGTCAGAGATAGGGCAGGACCTGGGGCACATACCTGTATTAGGATCTGTGTGTAGAGTTCCTTCGAGCTCCTGGGTCAAGGGTGCAAGCTAAGTCATTTCAGTTGTGTCTGACTCTTTGCAACTCTATGGACTGTAGCTCACCAGACTCCTCTGACCATGGGATTCTCCAGGCAAGAATATTGGTATGAGTTGCCATGTCCTCCTCCAGGAGATCTTACTGACACAGGGATCAAACCCACATGTCTTCTGTTTCCTGCATTGGCAGATGGGTTCTTTACCACTAGTTCCACCAGGGTTAAGGGTAGATTTGTCAATTCAAACCAAAAAGTGTGGGGTTTTGGTGAGTTCCCTAAGAAGTCTTACTTAAGGGATGACTAGGAAAGGCCCTGGGAGGTAGGAGTGAAGTGAGAGTTGCTCAGCTGTGTCTGACTCTTTGCAAACCCATGGACTATAACAGTCCATGGAATTCTCTAGGCCAGAATACTGGAGTATATATCCTTTCCCTTCTCCAGGAGATCGTCCCAACCCAGGGATTGAACCCAAGTCTCATGTATTGTAGGCTGATTCTTTACCAGCTGAGCCACAAGGGAAGCCAGAGAATACTGCAGTGGGTAGCCTATCCCTTCTCCAGTGGATCTTCCTGATGCAGGAATCAAATCAGGGTCTCCTGCGTTGCAGGCAGATTCTTTACCAACTGAGCTATGAGGGAAGCCTGGGAGGCAGGAGAGTGCTTATCAAAAGGGCATCTTGGGGAAATCATATCAGGAACTTACATTTGTGTCTTATCCATTATTTGGGAGGGGCCAGTGTCAGTTCAAGCCCTGTGACCTGGTTGGCCACACAAAACAGATGCAAAGGCAGCAGTTTTATGAAGCAACTCAGCTAAACTTTCAATTAGGTGTGCTTTACTAAACTTTCTCACATTATTGTTTATATGTCTCCTAGATACTATGTTTTTGAGGATGTCAGTTTAAATGCAAATATCTACTTGAAAGGTTTCCTTTTGCAAACATTAGTACTGTTGTTGCTGTTACTTTTTAGATGAGAACAAAGCCATCTGAGAATAAAATACAAGCTCTAAAATATTGACATGTTTTCTTTCCCAAAATGGAAATCTTGGATTTATATACAAGCATTTTTCCATTATCTACTGCATTCCATCAATGTCCACCTTTTATTGATTGTACCTCAGACATCTCTAGTGTTATTCTGAAGCTAGCTGATACTAGCTCAGCAGAGCTGATTGTGTACACCTCTTCCCAACTCTGCTTTCAGTGATCACACAGTTTGAAGTCGGTGAGGCAGTTTGTAATTGGCCATGGTAGGGGCATTTACTCACTACAGAATTAGGCCAATGCTACAAATCAGGCATTGTTTTGAGCTAGTCTGCACATTTACCAGCCTGCACGTTTACCAGCACATCTCTGCACTCTGCTCCTCCTCCTCTGAATTCTTATAGCTCAGTGATAGTGTAGGCCTCCTCATTTCTAATGTGGAATATTGTAATTTGGGCCTCATCATTTGAGTATATTCTCCACATAACTGTCATATATTCCTTCATAAAATATAAATAAATTAATGAGTAAATAAAATATTTCATTTTGATTCCTGCTGATTCTTCAGTCTCTCTGTCAACAGATAATTAACTCCTTATCAGGTCTTAAAAGGCCTCTTTTGATCTGGTAACTCCTCTATTTTCAGTTTTGTATTATTATTTTGTGTGTGTGATTTTGAACTTTTTTTGGGGGGTGGGGTTATGCTAAGTCTTTGTTGCTGCTCACTGGCTTTCTCTAATTGAGGCAAGTGGGGGCTACTCATAGTTGCAGTGCATGGGATTCTCATTGTGGTGGCTTCTCTTGCAAAACATAGGCTCTAAGCACATGGGCTTCAGTAGATGTAGCATGTGAGATCAGCAGTTGAGGCCTGCGGGCTCACGGGCTTCAGTAGTTGCAGCACACAGGCTTGGTCATTGTGGCTTGTCGGCTTTAGAGCGAGACCTTAGTAGCTGTTGCAACTGGGCTTAATTGCTCTGTGGCACATGGAATCTTCCTGGACCAGGGTCACACTGGTGTCCCTTGTGTTAGCAGATGGATTCTTATCCACTGTGCCACCAAGGAAGTCCTGAACTTCTTTTCATAACTCAAATGGCCTTGTCCAGTGAAAATATTCTCTCGTCCATTTGTCTAACAGGTGGGATCCTCATATTACAAAATATTCAAAATATCATTTTTTTCTCTGCCAAGTATTTCTGAATAGCCTTTCTTCTTCCACACATAGAATTTTAAATTTTCATATACAACTGATTACACAGTTATAATTATCTATTAATATGATGGCTCTCTCCACTGGATTCTGAGTGTGTTAGCAATTGATAGGGGAATATTGAAGAATCCATCATTCTGAAATAAAATATTACTATTGATATAAGCTAGAGGTACAGAGAAAGAATGGTGGGGCAAACTTTGATAGACCTTCTCTATAACTTTGTCCAGTACCAACTCTTTATACCATGTGATGAAACACAGAAAATTTGAATGATCAAACATTCCTGTATAAAATAAGCAATCACTTAAGACACAGGCATTTAAGTTGAGCTTACAAGAGATTGTGAAGTGGGAGTTATTAATGCAGAACCAAATTACTTTAGAGCAGGCACAACCGTGGATGCTTATAATGGATTCTTCTAGTCATATGTCATTTGAAAAGCTCATATTTTCAAGAAAAGAAGGAAGAGTGGGTTGGTGGGAAGATCAGAAAAGAATTTCTCTTTTTAATCTAAGATTAATTCTATTATAGGGTGAGGGTATATATTATAGCACATGGTGGATATTGATCCATAACCCTTTTTAATGTGATATGACACAAATGTTTAAAAGCAATTTATTTTAGCTGCTTCCAAAAGCTGTCTGAAATCCTATTAAGGAAATGATCTCCGAAGAAATACATCTTACTTGCTGTAAAGGGTTTACAAATACAGGTATCTCAGAGTAATCCTGCCTCTACAACAAATGTTATCTTTAATGCAGTGTTATGCTGAACAGTCACAAGCTTCTTTACCTCCAATTCTACAGAAAATATATTTAGAACACAGTGTACCTGCAACTGTGATGCTTTTGACTAAACAGAAAATTGTGTATGGAAGAAAGATGACTATCTAAAGTGATACTCATTCATCCAGAAAATATTACTTGACATCCCCATTAGGCCAGACACTGTTTCTGGCCCTTAGGATAAAACAGTGATAAAGAAGATCTCTTACTCTCTCTGGTAGACAGATATTAAATAATAACAATAAAGATATACTATAAAGGCAAACATTATTTCTTTTCTTCTTTAGTTAAAGGGAAAGGGAAGTTGCTCAGTCGTGTCCGACGCTTTGCGACCCCATGGACTGTAGCCGACCAGGCTCCTCCATCCATGGGATTTCCAGGCAAGAGTACTGGAGTGGTTGCCATTTCCTTCTTTAGCAGGCGTGATGTTTATTTCAAATTTTGATTCAGTTTGAAATAAACCCATTGTTTATAACAATGGGTTGTTATTGTTATTCAGTTGCTAAGTCATGTCTGACTCTGTGAGCCCAAGGACAGCAGTGTGCCAGGCTCCTCTGTCCTCCACTATCTACTGGAGTCTGCTCAAATTCATGTCCATTGAGTCAGTGATGCTAGCTAACCATCTCAACCTCTGCCACCAACTCCCCCCAATCCTTCAAAGCATCAGAGTTCTCTCCAATGAGTTGGCTATTTGTAACAGGTGGCCAAAGTACTGGAGCCTCAGCTTCAACATCAGTCGTTGCAATGAACATTCAGGGTTGATTTCCTTTAGGACTGACTGGTTTGATCTCCTTGCTGTCCAAGAGGCTCTCAAGAGTCTTCTCCAGCACCAGAATTCAAAAGCACCAAGTCTTCGGCTCTCAGCCTTTTCTATGGTCCAACTCTCACATCAAACAATGATTCTTTTAATGCAAGAATAGATCATCATAATAACTGAAACTATTATATTGGAGGGGAGCTTTTATTTAAAGAAAATTAAATAGTAATAATGTCTCAGTTGGGGTAAATTGGAATGAATGCCAGATAGTAAAAAACTCTGATGTTTAAGTTTCATTTAAGTGTATAGAGTTAGTGAAGTGTCATTTAATTTTTTCCTGCAAATTTCAGGGTGGAATGTCATTCTCATTGACCAAACACCTAGCATTGAGTTCTATCTATTTAAATGCTTTAGTACTAATATTAGAAAAGAAATATAATTTCAGTCTCTTCCTTTAGTAGTGAATTTAAATTCAGATGATTTACCTTTCATTTCTTCAGAAATAGCCTCTGTTATACTTATCAGGATTACTTAAGATATATAAATTTTCTTTACTAAGATCTCAAAGATGGGAGCTTACAGCTACCAAGCTTTAACAATTTTTGTGAGGTTAAATACAGTTCAACTATTTATTAATTAATTTGTTCAGTCATTCAATATTATTGTCAACTTACAATTTTCTTCCTATTTTATTATATAGACTCTAGTGTAAAACACATTATTATTTCATATGCCACAAGAAATAAAAATTAAATGCTTACAATTATATTTTAAGATTTCACCGAGTAAGAATGATTCAGATTTTAATATATTAAAATATGAAAAAGTAGAATAATATCGATAAAATATTCTATCAATACTATTGATTTCTACAGTATAAAGAATAATTCTCCTGTTTCTGATAAGTGCATAGCAACATCCTAGTTCCAAACTAAGTTAACTTTTTCCCCTCAAAGCCAGAGAGCATAATGAAGAGATATAAAACAAACAAAAAAATGCAAACCTGTTTTTAAAAACCTCAACTTTCCTCCTCTGTATATCTTCTATACTATTCACACAAATCAGTTCACTTCTGGACACCGAATGTGTGGAGAGACTTCCCAAAGACTTTTTCTTTAAAGCTAACAAATACCTGTATACCATGTTTGTGGCCAAGAATATCTAAGTACAGCTGCTTAGCCAGAGAAAACTAAAGAGATAAAATATATTGAGTGAGTCTGAATAGGACAAATATAGGACAGATCTTATAAATTACATCAAATAGTCACACCCAGAATGAGATGGCCCAACTCTGATTGAGAGCTGGTATGAATAGGATTAACAGTAAACAGACAGGGGCACAGGTATGGGAGTAAGCAAAAAAAGGGAGACAGAGATAGAAACAGAGACAAACAGAGCATGCAGCATGCATATGAAGCACACATGTGCATATTTGTTGTGCTATCACTCTCACTATCACTACACTATCACTAAAAAAGAATTCCTCCTTTGAAAGCAAGGGTAGCATCACTTGATGTCCATAGGTCAATGGTGAAGAACCTATGAAAATTCAAGGACCTTCTTAGGATATGTCCTGAGTTGGGTTAGAGTCCAAAAATTGGATGGCTTGGCCTCACAGGAGCACCATTAGTAAAGAAGTGGTGTCATTGTAGCTATGCATGAGGGTGCCCATTATATCATACAATATTGCTGGGTCATATGGCAGTTCTATTTCCAGTTTTTTAAGGAATCTCCACACTGTTCTCCATAGTGGCTGTACTAGTTTGCATTCCCACCAACAGTGTAACAGAGTTCCCTTTTCTCCACACCCTCTCCAGGATTTATGTTTGTAGATTTTTGGATAGCAGCCATTTTGGCCGGTGTGAGATGGTATCTCATTGTGGTTTTAATTTGCATTTTAATTTGCAAAAGATGTTGAGCATCTTTTCATGTGTTTGTTAGCCACCTGTATGTCTTCTTTGGAGAAATGTCTGTTTAGTTCTCTGGCCCATTTTATATATATATATATATATATATTTTTTTTAATTGAGCTGCAGGAGCTGCTTGTATATTTTTGAGATTAATTCTTTGTTAGTTGCTTCATTTGCTATTATTTTCTCTCATTCTGAAGGCTGTCTTTTCACCTTGCTTATAGTTTCCTTTGTTGTGCAAAAGCTTTTAAGTTTAATTAGGTCCCATTTGCTTATTTTTGCTTTTATTTCCAATACTCTGGGAGGTGGATCATAGAGGATCCGACTGTGATTTGTCAGAGAAATTGAACGACCTACTCTGGTCCCTCAAACATTTCTCAGAATTCTTTATTGTTAATATAGGAATCAGCAATAATAGAGGTAAATGACCCAAGAAAGCATACTGCTAATAAGGAAAAAATTGCAAAGAAGTAGGAAGAAATATTTTTTTTTAAAAAGCAGCAAAATATCTTTGAAGAGAAATTCTTCTACCCCCCAAAAAATGTGACACAAGACATTTGTGACCCAAATACACAACACTTTATATCAATGAAGCAATTATAACTGTGAAGAAAGATCAGTTATACAAATAAAAATTATAACTAGAAAGAAAGCAGGAAAGGATTCCATAACCACACAAAGAAAATATGACCAGATAACAAAAGACTATGATCAAATAACAGATGAAATGAACCAGGAATAGCAAAATTAATTTAGGTGTAAAAAACAGTGCAGTACCTGAAGACTTACATGGAACTGTGCCCAAAATATATCACAGATTTCAAAAAACTATGATATAGAAGGAAAGCAATTGATAGAGAAGAGCAAAGAAGATGCAAAATATTCACTTAAAACTGCTGAAAAGATAACAAAAACACTGAAGAAATGAACTTTCAAAAATATAAATAAAAATACATTTCCTAAAATAATAGAGACTATCACTGTCCATGTTAAATACACACACAGTATTCCTATAAAAAGTGACCTTGAACTGCAACCTTAGTAAGCCGATTCAACTTTCAATTTAAAAAATCCTTTGGTCATCTTAGTAGAAGATAAGTTACTTCAAATTATCTTAAGGAGAGTAAATATACATTCTGGTTATCCTGGGGCAGTTCTGGTTTATGTCGTATGTACCGTCCAAATTTTCATACACTCTTAAAAGAGTTCCCCTTTGGAAATAAATGGTAAGATCAAGTTGCTATTATACTTTTCACAATTTTAAATGTTTGCAGACAGTAGAGACCTATTTCTAAGGAGTCTATAAAAGAATGGGCCAAGCATTTTATATTCAGTTCAGTCCTATTTCTAATGTAAAGTCTACACACCTCTTAATTTGAAGTTATAAGAATTTAGGGAACATATTTCCTACATCAACTTTCCTGATCACTTTTCCAGATCAAGATCAGCAAATTAGGGCCTGTATGCCAGTGCAGATCTTTATCTATTTTCCTAAATAGCTTTACTGGAATATCTGCTTACATACTATCTATGGTTTTTTTAACACAACAGAGTAGAGTTGAATATTCATGATAGACATCGTATGGCACAGAAAATCTGTATTATTTACTCTTCAACCTTAATAGAAAAACATTTGACGATCCCTAATCTTTGGTTCTACAATGAAATGTAGGAATTATCAACTATAATTTTAAAAGACACAGGTACCCAAATGTTCATTCCAGCACTGTTTACAATAGCCAGGACATGGAAGCAGCTTAGATGTCCATTGACAGATGAATGGATAAGGATGTTGTGGTACATATATACAGTAGAATTTACCCAACCATAAAAAGGAATGAATCTGAGTCAGTTCTAGTGAGATGGAAGAACCTAGAGCCTATTATACACAATGAAATAAGTCAGAATTTGTATATTTAGGCATGGGCTTCCCAGGTGGCTCAGTGGTAAACAATCTGCCTGCAGTATGGGAGATGCAGGTTCTATCCATAAGTTGGGAAGATCCTTAGAGAAGGAAATGGCAACCCACTCCAATATTCTTGCCTGGAAAATCCCATGGACAGAGAAGCCTGGTGGGCAACAGTCCATGGGATCACAAAGAGTCAGACATGACTTAGTCAACAACAGAACAAATATTAACACATATCTATGGAATATAGAAAAATATTACTAATGAGCCTATTTGCAGGAAAGGAATAGAGAAACTCAGACATAGAGAACAGACTTGAAGATACAGTGGGGAAATGAAAGAGGGTGGGACTGATTGAGAGATTAATATTGAAATACATACATTACCAAATATAAAATATATAGCTAGTGGGAACTTGCTGTATAACACAAGAGGATCAACCTGGTGCTCTCTGACAACCTAGAGCGATGGGAGGGAGGTTCAGAAGACAGGGAACATATGTTTCAGTTCAGTTTAGTCGATCAGTCACGTCTGACTGTGCGACCCTGTGGACCATAGCAGGCCAGGCCTCCCTGTCCAACACCAACTCCCAGAGTTTACCCAAACTCATGTCCAAACTTCCTACTTTTGCAGTCCTCTATAATAAAAAGGACATCTTTTGGGGGTGTTAGTTTTAAAAGGTCTTTTAGGTCTTCATAGAACTGCTCACCTTCTTCAGCATTACTGGGCAGGGTATAGACTTGGATTACCGTGATATTGAATGGCTTGCCTTGGAAACAAACAGAGATCATTCTGTCTTTTTTGAGACTGCATCAAGTACTACATTTTGGACCCTTTTGTTGCCTATGATGGCTACTCCATTTCTTCTAAGGGATTCCTGCCACAGTAGTAGATATAATGGTCATCTGAGTTAAATTCACTCATTCCAGTCATTTTAGTTCACTGATTCCTAGAATATTGATGTTCACTCTTGCCATCTCCTGTGTACTTATGGCTGATTCACATTGTTGTATGGCAGAAACAAACATAACATTTTAAAGCAATTACATTTCAATTAAAAATAAAATAAAATTTAGGAATTCCTGAGGTGAGTTGAAAGCTATCCTTGCAAATATTGTTATTGTTGGCAATTTTGAATAATGAGAAAGCTAACCACTAAACCATAATTTCTACTTTATTAGTTTATAAAGATGAGCAGAATATATTAATATTCCTTAATTTGTAAATAATCTAATTTAAACTACTAAAATATTCATTTACCATAATCATATAGAATAGAATTGATTCCTCCTTAATATGTAAACTTGTTAAGCACCTTTTGTAACTCTCTAAATTGACCAGATAGCTGCAGCCAAGTAATAAAAAGCAATTCTCTTTTGTACTCCCACCAATTGCAAGACAAAGAACAAAACTTTTCCAGCCTACTCATCTCCTGCTGGCTTAGGAATACAGATTAGGTATTAATAGATACCTCCCAGGAAGGTTGCTTTATGCTAGCATCAGTCTGCTGAATCAGCTTCAAAATACACAGTTTATCTAGCCATTGAATTATGTATTTCAGCAGTTGTGTATGAGTAATAATTTAACTTTCCAAAATAACTATCTTGTGCATATCTCAATCCCACATTTTCTTATTTTTCTTTCATGTTTATGATATAGCTACTAAAAACTAAGCTAGTATCTCCTATTCAAAATTTAGTATTCTTCCATATCTGATTGCAATACATAAAACATACAAGGTGTCAGTATCACAAACTAGAACAACACGGTTAGGCAAAAGATGTTAAATAAAGCAAACCAAAGAGATTTCTAATCTAAGATAAATTTGGAAAACCCACTGAAAATAGGAATTCCTGGATAAGATCTAGGGAAGTTGTTTTCCAAAATTATTCATATGGCCTTTGCTTGACCTTTATGTTGGCTTCCATTTTTTTTAAAGTATAATTGGCTATTGTGCTATGGAATTTTTATTCAATTTATTAAGGTTAATATAAAAATAATTTAAAATCGCTTTCCATAAGTTTTCAAGTCTCTTTTACAACAAATTATATTATTTAGAAATTTGGTTCAGTTCATTTCAGTCTCTTAGTCATGTCCAACTCTTTGCAACCCCATGGATTGCAGCACGCCAGGCCTCCCTGTCCATCACCAACTCCCGGAGTTAAGTGAAACTCATGTCCATCGAGTTGGTGATGCCATCCAACTGTCTCATCCTCTGTTGTCCCCTTCTCCTCCCAACATCAATCTTTCCCAGCATCAGGGTCTTTTCAAATGAGTCAGTTCTTCTCATCAGGCGGCCAAAGTATTGGAGTTTCAGCTTCAACATCAGTACTTCCAGTGAGTATTCAGGACTGATTTCCTTTAGGATGGACTGGTTTGATCTCCTTGCAGTCCAAGGGACTCTCGAGAGTCTTCTCTAATATCACAGTTCAAAAGCATCAATTCATCAGCACTCAGCTTTCTTTATAGTCCAACTCTCACATCCATACATGACTACTGGAAACACCATAGCCTTGACTAGATGGACCTTTGTTAACAAAGTAATGTCTCTGCTTTTTAATATGCTGTCTAGGTTGGTCATAACCTAGGAGAAAGTGTCTTTTAATTTCATGGCTGCAGTTACCATTTGCAGTGATTTTAGAGCCCAAAAAAATAAAGTCTGCCACTGTTCCCCATCTATTTGCCATGAAGTGATGGGACCGGATGCCATGATCTTCATTTTCTGAATGTTGAGCTTTAAGCCAACTTTTTCACTCTCTTCTCTCACTTCATCAAGAGACTCTTTAGTTCTTCGCTTTACACCATAAGGGTGGTGTCATCTGCATATCTGAAGTTATTGATATTTCTCCTGGAAATCTTGAGCCCAGCTTGTGCTTCATCCAGCCCAGCGTTTCTCATGATGTACTCTGCATATAAGTTAAATAAGCAAGGTGGTAATATACAGCCTTGATGTACTCCTTTCCCTATTTGAAAAAGTCAGTTGTTCCATGTCCAGTTCTAACTGTTGCTCCCTGACCTGCATACATATTTCTCAAGAGGCAGGTAAGGTGGTCTGATATTCCCATCTCTTTCAGAATTTTCCAGTTTGTGGTGATCCACACGGTCAGAGGCTTTGACATAGTCAATAAAGCAGAAATAGATGTTTTTCTGGAATTCTCTTGTTTTTTTTGATGATCCAGTAGATGTTGGCAATTTGAGCTCTGGTTCCTCTCCCTTTTCTAAAAGCAGCTTGAATATCTCGAATTTCACGATTTATATATTGTTGAAGCCTGGCTTGGAGAATTTTGAGCATTACTTTACTAGTCTGTGAGATGAGTGCAGTTGTGTGGTAGTTTGAGCATTCTTTGGCATTGCCTTTATTTGGGATTAGAATAAAAACTGACCTTTTCCAGTCCCGTGGCCACTGCTGCATTTTCTGAATTTGCTGACATATTGTGTGCAACACTTTCACAACATCAAATTGTGATGGAAATTTGAGCTACATTTGGAAATTTAGTTACATTTAACCAATACCTTTCTTTATTTTCAAGTCAATCAATTAAATATTCTCATGTATTTAAACTATATTAAACAAATACTGAGAATACTCAGTACTTTTTCAAGTCACTGTAAGAGAAGCTGGTACCAAAATCTTTGTGTCTTGATTTCAAGTTTAGTTTTATCTAATTTTTGGATAACTTCTTTCAATTTCATATTTTGTATAAACCTGTAAAATCTGCTTTTGTTAATTAACAAAAAGACACAGTGCTGAGAAATTATGCTTTTTTTACATTACAGATGGTTAGAAACTTGGCTGCTTAAAATTCTATGTGTAAGAGTGGAATACTGTATCTGACTCTCACCCTGAGTATCTGAGTCACTATGAAAGTGAAAGTAGCTCAGTTGTGTCTGACTCTTTGCAAAGCCATGGACTATACAGTCCATGGAATTCTCCAAGCCAGAATACTGGAATGGGTAGCCTTTCCCTTCTCCAGGGGATCTTCCAGCCCAGGGAATAACCCTGGTTTCCTGCATGGCAGGTGGATTCTTACCAGCTGAGCCACAGTGGAAGCCCAAAAATACTGAAGTGAGTAGCCTATCCCTTCTCCCAAATGAAGCAAACCCAGGATTTCTTCCCAACCCAGGAATCAAACTGGAATCTCTTGCATTGCAGGTGGATTCTTTACCAACTGAGCTAAGGAGTCACTTTGAGAGATACTCAATCTCTAAACCATGTTTCAGTTCAGTTCAGTCACTCAGTCGTGTCTGTTTAGAGATTCAGAAAGGGATTTCAGCACACAATATTTCACAACTTTGTAATTTTCTACTGAGTCTGTTTCTCAGTCAAGGTCTGATGGTAACCTTTTTCACATATCACAGTCTTGCTTTGAAAGTATCAAAACATGGCTTTGTACAGATTTTACCTGGACTTGACCCTTCTGCCAAATCCTATTAGATAATGTCTTCATTTGTAAGATGGAAGATGAAAGGCATGCCATGATTCCTCTGAAAGTTATTTTTAGAGGAATTTCTCTGATATTTCTACCACTTAATTCAGACCTTGAACAATCTCAATGATATTTAAATTTGATCATTTTCTGAATTATTAATTTTTTCTGGGAACACTACAATACTTATTATTTAGATTACATCCACTGAAAGCATGGTCATGCTAAAGTAAGTTTTTCATAACAAATTTAACAAATTCTTTTAGCAATGCCATTTAACATATATTTGAACATACCAAAAGCACAATTTTATATACCACAGATAATTTTAAATGGTAATCATTTCATAAAATTTTACTGGTACAAAAAAACACATTCTAACTTGTGAATATAAATGTGATATATGATAAAATTATTAAGATAATGTTCTATAAAAACATTGTATAAAAACAATGTATAAAACATTGTTCTATAACAATGTTCTATTAAAACATTGTTCTATAAAAAAGAATGTTCCATTTAATTCTGTCCTTAAAAATAGCAAAGTGATAATAGCTTAAGAACCAAAAAAGAAGATAATTAAATACAAATACTATTAAATCATGGAAGTTACTCATGGGAGAAAAACTGACAGATATATAGTCTCATTAATTTATTCTTTTTTTTTCTCTAAGTAAGCCATGTTGTGCTGTGCTTAGTCACTCAGTTGTGTCTGACTCTGCTACCCCATGGACTGTAGTCCATCAGGCTCCTCTGTCCTTGGAATACCCCAGGCAAGAATACTGGAGTGGGTGGCCACACTTTCCTCCAGGTGATCTTCCTGATCCAGAAATCAAACCAGGGTCTCTCACTGCATACTGAAAATTAATGAAAATCACTGTGATAATAAATTAAAATCTATATTCATTTTAATTTAATACTACCATCAGTTATTGAGTTTAAAATGACCTTAGTTGGAAAACTAATGTGAAAGTCACTCAGTTGTATATGACTCTTTGTGACCCCATGGACTATACAGTCGATGGAATTCTCCAGGCCAGAATACTGGAGTATTCAGAGTAGGTAGTCTTTCTCTTCTCCAGGGAATCTTCCCAACCCAGGTCTCCCACATTGCTGGCAGATTCTTTACCAGTTGAGCCACAAGGGAAGCCCAAGAATACTGGAGTGGGTAGCATATCTCTTCCCCAGGAAATCTTTTCCACAGAGGAATCAAACTGGGGTCTCCTGTATTGCAGGTGAATTCTTTACCAACTGAGCTATCAGGGAAGCCAAAAAGATAATGTAACATCCCAATAATAATAGAAAACCATAAATAAGAATATTTCAATTTTTTCCAGTGGTGAAATAAATCCGTGAAAATTACTAGAGCACAATAGTGAGATAAAAGAATTACTTTGGTACACATTTAATGCAACATTGCCAGATATTTGAGATGCTATCATTTTATGGTATTCAGTGTTCCAAAGCATTATCTTCTGTGTTAGAGCCATGAAAGTGACTCTGATCCTGGAGTTGTCAGGAATTGACTGAAGTTGAAGAATCCAGGCTGCCAATCTCTTTTCTTGTTGGAACTGGAACATATTGTGACTCTCTGCTCATAGAATATCCCTCATCCTTTGTGTAAAACTGGAAGGATGTTTTCAAAGTACTCTCTACAATGTCATATAAACTACAGACATCTTTCAGGATACTCTAGGAGTCTGCAAAGGCACAGCTGTAACGCTGAGGTGAGAATCTTGGATAAAGAATTATACTTGGTTCCCTGTGTTACACTTCCCACTAATCTTAGGGAAATGAGTGAATTGTACTTAAGCCTCCTACATGATTCAATATTAGTATTAAAACAAGATGATCCTCCTAAGAGAGAAAGGAACACATAGCTGATGGAACAAAAGCATCTGCCTTTGCTTCTCTTGGTTTTAAATTTATGCTCAAGGCATTTTCATTAAAGCTAGAAAAACATTAGTAGGCATCCTTTTTCTAGGGTTTTCTAGGGGTCATTAAAAAATTTTTTTTAATTTTCATGCTATACCAAGTGCCTGGTTTTTTTTTCAGATTATTTTATAGCACTGACATTTTTTTCTTTTAATTTCAATTTGATTTTTGTTTAAAACACCTTACATGACACAGTTTTTATTCAAACACTTAGCTTAGTAAGGATCATCATTTCCTATTTCAGCTGACTCTCAATACCATGCAGCTTATCAGAGAGTATTGTGTCTTACAGTTTCCTTAGAGCAAGACAACCCTGTAATATCCCTTAACTATCAATTAGATCTGAAACAAAGTCTGATACAGTGTTAATGGCTTCAGAATCTAGGTACTCTGAGTGAAAAAGAATCTAAAAGATTTTTCAACTACAATTTAATTCTGAAAAACAAGATTCTTATATTTAAATAGATTTTTAAAAGATAAACAGGCTGAGGAGAATAGGACTAGAATTTATATTTTAGATAATCATATATTAGACATGAGTTCAAAATTATAAAAATATTTAAAACTGATGACCTCATGTAATGTGTTTATAATAATGTATTTAATGCATTTAGTAGGAACTCTGAAAAAAAGATGTTGATTAAAAATTTTAAAAGAAACAATGGATAAAAAAAAAGAGAACAGAACATTAGTCAAACCAAATACATTAGAATTACCAACGAAGAAACTATAGTTAGATACCTTACCCTTGTGTATCAAATTTTCCAGCCCCATTCTGTTTACTGATTTACTTTCAAAATCATTACTCAAAAGACCTTGACTGTACCATGGTGATATTATAGAAAAGAACAAAAATACTATGCTCGGTTCAGTTCAGTTGCTCAGTCATGTCCCACTCTTTGTGACCCCATGAAACACAGCACGTAAGGATTCCATCCATCACCAACTCCTGGTGTCTACCCAAACTCACGTCCATCGAGTCTGCTTAAATAAGACAAAAGCAGAAGTTCATTTTCATTTTGTTGAGTTTAAGTGCTAAGTTTACCATTAAGAATCACTGTTAATTTTCCTTTTTTAGAAAACAAATTCTGAACTGCCTCTAAAAATCATATCATTATTCTTAATCTTTTGAGGGATAGTAACTGAGAAGCGAAAAGCAAAGGAGGAAAGGAAAGATATAAGCATCTGAATGCAGAGTTCCAAAGAATAGCAAGAAGAGATAAGAAGGCCTTCCTCAGTGATCAATGCAAAGAAATAGAGGAAAACAACAGAATGGGAAAGACTAGAGATCTCTTCAAGAAAACTAGAGATATCAAGAGAATATTTCATGCAAAGATGGGCTTGATAAATGACAGAAATGGTCTGGACCTAACAGAAGCAGAAGATACTAAGAAGAGGTGGCAAGAATACACAGATCATTTTCATCATTTTCGCTTATTTGTGTCTGATTCTTTATGACTCTGTGGGCTGTAGCCTACGAGGGTCCTCCATCCATGGGATTTTCCAGGCAAGAGTACTGGAGTGGGTTGCCATTTCCTTCTCCAAGGGATCTTCCCAACCCAGGGATTGAACCCCGGTCTCCTGCATTGCAGGCAGACACTTTACCCTCTAAGCTACCAAGGAATACACAGAAGAGCTGTACAAAATAGATCTTCATGACCAAGATAATCACGATGGTGTGATCACTCACCTAGAGCCAGATATCCTAGAATGTGAAGTCAATGGGTCTTAGAAAGTATCACTATGAACAAAGCTAGTGGAGGCGATGGAATTCCACATGAACTATTTCAAATCCTGAAAGATGATGCTGTGAAAGTGCTGCACTCAATATGTCAGCAAATTTGGAAAACTCAGCAGTGGACAAACGACTGGAAATGGTCAGTTTTCATTCTAATCCCAAAGAAAGGCATTGCAAAGAATGCTCAAATTAACACAATTGCACTCATCTCACATGCTAGTAAAGTAATGCTCAAAATTCTCCAAGCCAGACTTCAGCAATACGTGAACCGTGAACTTCCTGATGTTCAAGCTGGTTTTAGAAAAGGCAGAGGAACCAGAGATCAAATTGCCAACATCTGGTGGATCATGGAAAAAGCAAGAGAGTTCCACAAAAACATCTATTTCTGCTTTATTGACTATGCCAAAGCCTTTGACTGTGTGGATCACAATACACCGTGGAAGATTCTGAAAGAGATAGGAATACCAGACCAACTTACCTGGCTCTTGAGAAACCTATATGCAGGTCAGGAAGCAACAGTTAGAACTGGACATGGAACAACAGACTGGTTCCAAATAGGAAAAGGAGTACATCAAGGCTGTATATTGTCATCCTGCTTATTTAACTTATATGCAGAGTACATTGTGAGAAATGCTGGGCTGGAAGAAACACAAGCTGGAATCAAGATTGCCGGGAGAAATATCAATCACCTCAAATATGCAGATGATACCACCCTTATGGCAGAAAGTGAAGAGGAACTAAAAAGGCCCTTGATGAGAGTGAAAAAGTTGGCTTAAAGCTCAACATTCAGAAAATGAAGATCATGACATCCGGTCCCATCACTTCATGGCAAATAGATGGGAAAACAGTGGAAACAGTGTCAGACCTTATTTTGGGGGGCTCCAAAATCACTGCAGATGGTGACTGCAGCCATGAAATTAAAAGACTCTTACTCCTTGGAAGGAAAGTTATGACCAACCTAGATAGCATATTCAAAAGCAGAGACATTACTTTGCCAACAAAGGTCATCTAGTCAAGGCTATTGTTTTTCCAGTAGTTACGTATGGATGTGAGAGTTGGACTGTGAAGAAAGCTGAGCACCAAAGAATTGATGCTTTTGGACTGTGGTGTTGGAGAAGACTCTTGAGAGTTCCTTGGACTGCAAGGAGATCCAACCAGTCCATTCTAAAGGAGATCAGTCCTGGGTATTCTATGGAAGGAATGATGCTAAAGCTGAAACTCCAATACTTTGGCCACCTCATGCGAAGAGTTGGCTCATTGGAAAAGACTCTGATGCTGGGAGGGATTGGGGGCAGGAGGAGAATGGGACGACAGAGGATGAGATGGCTGGATGGCATCACGGATTTGATAGACATGAGTTTGAGTGAACTCTGGGAGTTGGTGATGGACCGAGAGGCCTGGCATGCGGCAGTTCTGGGGTCACAAAGAGTCAGACATGACTGAGCGACTGAACTGAACTGAATGATTCTAATTCAATTTTTTTTTTTTTTTGGGGTGGAGGAAGGTTTGCTGTTGGTCTGACTATGTTCATTTTAGCCAATGGAAGATTCTTGTTCTTTTGGAGTTCACAGTTCAGTGGAAGGCAATATGTAAACTAATAAATGTTACTATATACATATATATGTGTGTGTGTGTATGTATCAAAGCAACAGTAGAAATGCATATGATGTGGCATGCCTCCACTCTTAATGACCCCAGAAATCATGTAAAATCTGTCTAGATATTTAGTTATTATAAAAGACAATCCATCCAAAATAAAAACTACCTCGTATAAAAACTATGGTCTTTTCAGTTCTATCTCACAGTAACAAAACCCCTCAAAGTCCATCATGACCAAGTCACACTTTTTCTATCCCTCATCAGACTTTCTGTTCCATGCTTACGATACAAGTATGGCACAATCTCAGTCTCCCACTGTTACAGCAGAATGTAGCAAATACACAGAACAAAAGAATGATATGACGGTAGTGTTATGATTTACCAGTGAATTTGGAAAAACTGATACATCCACAGGTGTCAAATCTGACTAAACATCAATATATTTTATTGTATTAAACTGAGGTGGATATATATTATGTAGAGCCTAATGAAATCACCTAAAGCCATTTATGGTCTCATAACAATGCTAGGACTAAGTAGTTATAACTACATTCTCCTATAAATGTCATTTCTTCTTGCTTTGAATTGATTGGATCGTGTCCTGGTATCAAGCCTTCTAAAATGTTTGCTATTTACTAAGTTGTTTTAAGGCTTAAAATGTGCACACAGATATAGAAATATCTGTGTGCACATTTACATATATTTATATAAGGGAGAGATTTAAAGATTTTGATGTGGAATCTATGCATAGTCAAGCATGATATAACGAAACCTCTATCTCATAATTTGCTTTCTGATTTCTGTTCATTTTTTTTAACCTATGGCAAAACAATATCTCTAGAGGAGATTTATATATAATAAGGGAGTAGGTATTGTAAGGTAGTCTATTGATACCTTATTTTTTTGTTTTGTGCCCTGAATTTAAATATTTTTTAAAATACTCAAGTGACATTCGTCCAATAGTTCTTACTTTGATTCTTACATGAAAACAAGGTGCTTCTTATAGGACTGTACAGTGAGCAGAAACTGAAAAAGAAAAAGATAGGTGAGCCTATGCATTGAGTGAAGTACCCGTTATTGTGCTTTGGATAAAGCTGCATAATAAAAGTAAAATGCCAGAGAGGCTTTGGAGAATAACATTATTATTGAATATGGAAGAGAAAAATCCTGCTTGGTAATTGAGAATTATTTCCAGAGCTTTAGAAAGTAGTCACCATGCAGCAAATGTCAGTCATTTTTATTGTTTACAGATGCTTTATTTAAAACTGCCTTAATTATGTTTATGTCCATTATTGATTCATTTTCAACTTATGGATACTTTATATTTGTCAATTTGACTTTCGCCTGACAAATTATGTATATGTTTGTATATATTTATATATAATATAATACAACATAAAATGTATATATATTTAGATATACATGTATTTCAGATTGGGCTTCTGAGGTGGACTAGTGGTAAAGAATCTTTCTGCCAATGCAGGAGACAGAGACATAGGTTCTATCCCTGGGTTGGGAAGATCCTCTGGAGGAGGCCATGGTGACCCACTCCAGTATTCTTGCCTGGAAAATCCCAAGGACAGAGGGGCCTGTCAGCTGGACTTCAGTCCATAGGGCCCCACAGAGTTAGACATGATTGAAGTGACAGGGGGAGCCTGGTGGGCTGCCGTCTATGGGGTCGCACAGAGTCGGACACATCTGAAGCAACTTAGCAGCAGCAACAGTAAACACACAGGCATATTTCAGATTTGTGGCTTTTGTTCTATTCTGCTGGTTTTATTTTCCTGCTTGGAAGGAAGGAAACTTGATCAGGTTTAGCTGAATTAGTGTTTCATCAAAGAATATTGATGTGCATTTTTTATTTGACAAAAAAATGCAACACTTAACTTCCTCATTCAGAATTCCATAAACACTCCACAAAAGCAATGAAAGGCTGAAATTTGTCATTGTTACTAGAACTTTCTGACTCTGCACTTTGGCTCTCAGTTCAGTTCAGTCACTCAGTCGTGTCCGACTCTTTGCGACCCCATGAACTGCAGCACGCCAGGCCTCCCTGTCCATCACCATCTTCCGGAGTTCACACAGACTCACGTCCATCGAGTCAGTGATGCCATCCAGCCATCTCATCCTCTGTTGTCCCCTTCTCCTCCTGCCCCCAATCCCTCCCATCATCAGAGTCTTTTCCAATGAGTCAACTCTTCGCATGAGGTGGCCAAAGTACTGGAGTTTCATCTACAGCATCATTCCTTCCAAAGAAATCCCAGGGCTGATCTCCTTCAGAATGGACTGGTTGGATCTCCTTGCAGTCCAAGGAACTCTCAAGAGTCTTCTCCAACACCACAATTCAAAAGTACTTTGGCTCTCAAGTGTTATCAAATCAACACATTCTAATCCAAATACATTAATAGTAAGATCAGCGTTATAGATAACTTGGGAACTATGCATTTCCTGATAATAGGTATTATTTATTTCAAATGCTGAAGAGTATAGCATGTGTTTGTACAATGCTATTGATATATCTGTAGAGTTGATTTGTGTCATATAAAAGAATTTCCAAGAAGGCTTACAAAATTTTAAAAAATATATACACTTTGAATGATTAAAAACCTATTTCTTGACTTCCTGTGGTTCAGAATATAACCTAATTACACTACCAAGCATGAATTGAAAGGGATTTTACTTTCTTAAAGTAACTAATTATGTAAACACTAAGAATAGCCTAAAATCTAATTCACTGTCACATTTTTAAAGCCAAACATATTATTGTTTAAACATTTATTATAATAATCAGTTCAGTTCAGTTGCTCAGTTGTGTCCAACTCTTTGTGACCCCACGGACTGCAGCATAACAGGTATCCCTGCTCATCACCAACTCCTGGAGTTTACTCAAACTCATGTTCATTGAGACAGTGATTCCATCCAATCATCTCATCCTCTATAGTCCCGTTCTCCTCCTGCCTTCAGTCTTTCCCAGCCTCAGGACGTTTTCAAATGAGTTAGTTCTTTGCATCAGTGGCCAAAGTACATATTTTTATTTTAAGCAACTAGTTTTAAAAACACACAATCATAGATATAATGATAGCCATCTCTATTATTTAAAAAATTATATCTATCCTTCCACATATTATATCATGCATATAATATATATGTACATGTTTTTCTCTCTAATGGTCTCAAGGAGCTATACAAATTTTTGTAATTTTTTCTAAAATTCAGCAGTTAAATGTGTACATTCTTCTATGTCAATAAATATGTTTTTAAAGTACCTTAAAAGCCCAAAAAATATTCTCCCTGGAGAAGTGAAATAATCACCATGATTGTGAAAAAATGTTAACCATAGTATAGAAAGGAACTGCAATAGTTCCTTCTTTCCACTAGTTTCTTCCTTTCTTCCAAATGCTTTTCCATTTTTTTTGTATTTTATTATATATAAAAACCTAAGCTGAGCATGAAATTCAAAAGGAAGTAAAGGGTAAACAGTGAAAACTCTGCCGCACCCCTTTCCTTAGCCCTCTGTTCTCTTTCCTAGTGGTTGGCACTTTTCCAAGTTTCTGTCTTATCCTTTCTGAAATATTATAAGCAGTCACAGGCATCTACATATAAGGAAAATAATTTCTCTTATTTGGAAAGGATTGCATAGAAACTAAGAGTATGGATTATAGAACACGATTGCCTGGATTTAAAGTCAAGATCTGCCACTTTTTAACTCTTTAAACTGGATTATTTACATAACATTATGGGCAATATTTTTTTTAGTCTATAATTAGAGTATTATTGATGTAAATATATAGGGGGAGAAGTGTAGAAGTTTGTCAGATAATATATGAATATATTATTTTCTAAATTTTATTATTCCTTTGTTTTCACTGGAATTTTAGAAGTTTAAATTTCATGTTTTTTACTTATCTTAAAAATATTACATGTTGAATATATTTTCTATTTACAATTTTATATTATTTTTAAAGGTCCCTCAAATTTCATGAACTTCTGATCCCACAGTTCTTGATTTGTCCCTGACTATATGGTGTTCAAGCTCTTAACTCTACACACTGGCTTCCAACCCACAGATGTACATATTTAGCTTCTCCATTTTCTGTACATTTCTGGACATTTCAATCTCCCATAGGCATAAAACAAAGAAAGCAATCTGTAAATCTATATGCTTCTCAGAATTTTGCCTCACATTTTTCTTTTACCCAGATTCTGAAAATTATTTTTTCTGGTTTAAGTCTGATTATCTGTCACCACTTTTCCCTGACTCTTGCTACAAAATGAACTCTCTGTCATGCTTTAGCTTGGTACTATATCCTTCCATAGAAAGAAGGCATGAAATCTGAGGAGCTAAACAGTATGCAAATCTTGACAAGAAATTTAGGAAGAACTCAGAATTAATTTGTTAAAATAAGAAATTAACTTTAACATGGAAAATACTTCACCTAAAATACATAAGACTCACTAACATACAGTTGTTTGGCCTACTACAATTCTGTCACAGCTTAAATTGTGCCTGAATCAGGATGTTGAACTTCTAAGCCCCAGTATCTTACAATGTGGCCTTGTTAGGAAGTAAAACTATTGTAAACAGGTGACACTAATGGTAAAGAAGCCACTTGCCAATGCAGGAAACATAAGAGACAGGGGTTCCATCCCTGGGTCAGGAAGATCCAAAGGAGGAGGGCATAGCAACCCAGTATTCTTGTCTGGAGAATCCCATGGACAGATGAGCCTGGAGGCTATAGTCCACGGGGTCACAAAGAGTCAGACATGACTGAAGTAACTTAACACACACACAAGATAGAGACATATTGAAGTAGGATGGTGGGCCCTTAATTCAGGGTGACTGGTATCATTATAGAAAGCACAGAGGAAACACAGAGAGGTACACAGGGAAAGTGTGTACTCTGAGGTACACAGAGGTACAAAAGGGAAAATGGATGTATCAACAGAGATATAGGTTGGAGTGACCCACCCACAAGTCAAAGAACACCTAGAATTGCTGCAAACCACCAGAAGCTAGGAGAGGGGCAAGAAATAATTCTCCCCAGTTTGTTTCAGAAAGAATGACATTACTGACACCTTGATTTCACCCTTCTACCCTGCAGGACTGTAAGACAGTGGAAGTCTGTTGTTTCAAGCCATTCAGTTTGTGGTACTTTGTTACAGCAGCCCTAGGATACTAATACAAATTTGGTGAGAAAGACCGCCATTTTCATTTTACCATTGAAAAATGGGGACAGAAAGTTTAAGTAAACAATCCACGTTTACTATATAAACAGTAAACAGTATTTTCTGATGCTAAATCCAGTGTTCTTACCACTATATTTCTTATCATTTAAATTTTTTTAAGTGTTTATATAACTCATGTATTCCACTGTGGTGAATTATGCTAAAAGAGATATTCTATAAATATTGTTGAGTGGAATCTTAAATGTAGTCTTCTCTCAAGAATAAATAGCATTAGAGTTTCTTTTTTTATATAAGAGGAATAAAGAAAGTACTGACATTCTCTGGTGTCTCTAATTGGATGCCATATGTTGAATCTGTCAACCCAATTCATCCCTCTGCCCTTTCTGACACCCCTTGCAATCAATGAGAATGCTAAAATTAAATCAGACTATATGTGCTGGAAGAATCATAAAAGCTGTATAATCCAAATACTCTAGCTAATGACTGAACACATGAAAAGCACAGTAGAACTCTATTTATAAAAATCAATACTCGTCCTCATTTGCAGAGGCAACCTTTAATGTCTTTTCTGTTAACGTTAGTTTTGAGGAAATGTTTTATATGCATCATTTTTAGAAATGCTCTTCAGCTGCAAGTTTGGAATAGAAATCAAAACATTAGGGGATTGTTTCGCTATGTATGAATGCAGATATGAAATGATATTTAGAAAAAACTGAAAGTATATAGTTTAACAAAATGAGTTTCAGAAAACATTTTGTTTCTTTAGGTTCATGCAGTGAAACTCATAAAATAGACACCTTTAAAGTAGCACTATTTTGAGGCTTCAAAGAGTATATGCTGATGTCAATAATGTTATAATAAGATGTCCATAATGCTTAACAAAATCAACAATAGCAATATTTGAATATTCCTTATTTTATATTTTGTATATATATATAAATAATATAATTATTATTATATATAATATAAATAATATATTTAGAATATTCACTATTTTATATTTTGTGTATATATTTATATAAATAATATAATAATAATTATATAATACATATATAATATATTTTATATTTTGACTTCCCTGGTGGCTCAACTGGTAAAGAATCTGCCTGCAAAGCAGGCAGCCCACGTTCAATCTTTGGGTTGGGACGATCCCCTGGAGAAGGGAATAACAACCCACTCTAGTATTCTTTCTTGGAAAATTCCACGGTAGGGGAGCCTGATGGGCTACTGTTCACTGGGTCACAAACAGTCAGACACAACTGAGTGACTAACAACAAATCTTCATTATTTGACAGAGTAAATTGGACATATAATCTAGCAGTATTAGTTATTTGTATTCTGGACATTTCATTGAATATTGAATGTTTCTTAAAAAACATGAATACATTTCATGCCTTGATCACATATCATCTCCTGAAATAAAATGCAGTTCTATGAATAATATAATCATCAAAGAAAAATTATAATACAATTGCATCATTTTAATTTTATATGCTGCTATTAATATATCTCTGAGATTTTTTAATAAAAACTTTGCATCTTCTAAAATTAAATCTTATCAATTTACCTTTAATGCATTCTAAAATAAAAAATGCCAAGTGAATAGAAAAACAGCAACTAAGTCTGCAAGTGCATATAGAAAGATCAGCTGGACTGAGGGAGACTTTAGAGGCCAACTGGCTTTACCAAATGCAAGGTGCTAAGTTAAATTTTCAGCCTGATAGTCCTACCTTATTGTTCACTGGAAGAATTATATTTAAACTAAGCTAACCCATTTAATGCAGTCCATGAGGTCACAAAGAGTTGGACACAACTGAGTGACTGAAGAGAACAGAACAGAACTGCATTGAACCCATTTAATGTTAAACCAATGTGATAAATTGTATTCTTTTAACTGAGAGAAAAAAATAATGTAACACAATTAAATGTTATGACTTCATGGAATATGCTATGATTGTAGACCTCATTCATAGTACATTATCTAATGAAACAAAGATATTTTCTTCTTTTGAAATTTTAATGCATACATACTAACATGTATCCTGGCCAGGTATATATCTTTTGCATTGCTTGTTTTCTGTTTAAGCAACATTTAATTATTATTTAAGCAACCTTTAGTTGTGCTCAAGTGTTCATTTTCAAATATTTTGAGCCTGCTCCAGTCCTTTATGGTCTAATCTAGCTGATATAAATGTGTTTGCGTGTTCAGTTATGTCCAATTCTTTTGTGACCCCATGGACTGTAGCCTGCCAGGCTCCTCTGTCCTTGGGATTTCCCAGGCAAGAATACTGGAGTGGGTTGCCATTTCCTCTTCCAGGGAATCTTCCTGACCAAGGATTGAGCCTACATCTGTTGTGTCTTCGCATTGCAGGGGTATTCTTTACTCCTTTAGCCATTGGGATGCCCCAGTGTAACATATTCCTAATTCAAAATTTGTTAAGTAATCTCAGGCCCAGACAAGAATCACATTGATATCAGGAGTGTGTACAAAACTCTTGCTCACTAGTTGAGGTTAATTCTAAATGTAAATGGTGTTTTTGTACTCATAAGTTAGTTGAAATCTCTTTATGTACTCTTTTATGTTAAAAGATTATCTAAATTCTCATATTTTTAATCTTCAGCAATTATTCTGGTAACTATCTGGCAATCCACAAGGGATTAAGGGAAAGTCATCTTTACCAGTTTTATTGGCGAGTTGCTAAGTCGTGCTCAATTCTTTGCAACCCCATGGACTGTAGCACACCAGGTCTTCTTGTCCTTCACTATCTCCCAGAGTTTGCCCAAGTTCATATCCATTGAATTGGTGATACCATCAAACCATCTCATCCTCTGTCACCCTTTTCTCTTCCTGCCCTCAATCTTTCCCATCATCAGAGTGTTTTCCTGCGAGTCAGCTCTTCACATCAAGTGGCCAAAGTTTTGGAGGTTCAGTATCAGTCCTTCCAGTGAATATTCAGAATTGATTTCCTTTAGAATTGACTGGTTTGATCTTCCTGCTATCTCAAGGACTCTCAAAAGTCTTCTCCAGCACCATAGTTCTTCAGCGCTCAGCCTTCTTGATAGTCCTGCTCTCACATTTGTACATGACTGTTGGAAAAACCATAGCTTTGACTATACAGACTTTTGTCTACCAAGTGATGTTTTTGCTTTATAATACACTGTCTAGGTTCGTGACATTGTACAGGAGACAGGGATCAAGACCATCCTCATGGCAAAGAAACGCAAAAAAGTAAAATGGCTGTCTGGGGAGGCCTTACAAATAGCTGTGAAAAGAAGAGAGGCGAAAAGCAAAGGAAAAAAGGAAAGATATAAGCATCTGAATGCAGAGTTCCAAAGAATAGCAAGAAAAGATAAGAAAGCCTTCTTCAGTGATCAATGCAAAGAAATAGATGAAAAGAACAGAAGGGGAAAGATCTCTCAAGAAAATTAGAGATACCAAGGGAACATTTCATGCAAAGATGGGCTCGATAAAGGACAGAAATGGTCTGGACATAACAGAAGCAGAAGATATTAAGAGGTGGCAAGAATACACGGAAGAACTGTACAAAAAAGATCTTCGTGACCCAGATAATCATGATGATGTGATGACTAATCTAGAGCCAGACATCTTGGAATGTGAAGTCAATTGGGCCTTAGAAAGCATCACTACGAACAAAGCTAGTGGAGGTGATGGAATTCCAGTTGAGCTGTTTCAAATCCTGAAAGATGATGCTGTGAAAATGTTGCACTCAATTTGCCAGCAAATTTGGAAAACTCAGCAGTGGCCACAGGACTGGAAAAGGTCAGTTTTCATTCCAATTCCAAAGAAAGGCAATGCCAAAGAATGCTCAAACTACCGCACAATTGCACTCATCTCACATGCTAGTAAAGTAATGCTCAAAATTCTCCAAGCCAG
>SJXQ01010598.1:0-62799 GCA_006408695.1 Aepyceros melampus
TTGATGCTTTTGAACTGTGGTGTTGGAGAAGACTCTTGAGAGTCCCTTGGACTGCAAGGAGATCCAACCAGTCCATTCTGAAGGAGATCAACCCTGGGATTTCTTTGGAAGGAATGATGCTAAAGCTGAAGCTCCAGTACTTTGGCCACCTCATGTGAAGAGTTGACTCATTGGAGAAGACTCTGATGCTGGGAGGGATTGGGGGCAGGAGGAGAAGGGGACAACAGAGGATGAGATGGCTGGATGGCATCACGGACTCGATGGACATGAGTCTGAGTGAACTCCGGGAGTTGGTGATGGACAGGGAGGCCTGGCGTGCTGCGATTCATGGGGTCGCAAAGCGTCAGACATGACTGAGCAACTGAACTGAACTGAACTGAACTATCTACCATATCTGTTACTATTTTCTCTTTATTACCCTTGTGTTTTTTTTCTAATTTTGTCTTCCACTCTTTTTTTGCCTTTTGTGGTTTATTGAGCATTTTATGTGGTTTAATTTCTCTTCTTTCTTAGCATATCAGTTATACTACCTTTTTTTTTAATATTTTTACACTGAACAAACTTATCTGTGAGATGAGTTAAGAATAAGAAACATAACAGATTTCATTTTTACTTTCACGTACTCTTTTTTCTGTGCACTTTCTTTACTTTTGTAGATCCAAGTTTCTGACCTATATCATTTTTTCTTCTCTCTAAAGAGCTTCTTTTAACATGTCTTTCAAGGATGGGCTAGTGGCAATAAAGTGCCTCAATTTTAGTATGTCTGAGAAGATCTTTATTTCTGCTTCACTTGCAAAGGTTAATTTCACAGGATAATTTTCTATATCTTTGATCTTCTGTAATTTGAAATGATTTGTCTATGTGTAGAGTTTTTTAATTTAAACTTTTCTTTAAAAATTTTTATCCTCTGTTTTTGAGAAGTTTCTTGGACCTGTGGTTTGGTGTCTGATGTTAACTTGGGGGAAATTCTCAATGATTATTATTATTTCATATATTTTTTCTGTTCTTTTCTTTGTTTTCCTTTGGATAGTCCCATTTCTCATATGCTATACTTCAGCAGTTGTCCCACAGTCTTTGGATGTTCTGTTTTTTCAGCTGTGTTCTCTTTGCTTATCAGTTTTCAAGGATTCTACTGCCGTATGCTCTAGCTTAGAGATTCTTTCATCAGCTATGTCCAGTCTCCAGATAGCCCCTCAAAGGTGCTCTTCATTCTGTTGTACTGGTTTTTATGTCAAGCATTTCTTTTTGGTTTTTTCTTAGTATTCCCATCTGCTTACATTGCCCATCTGTTCTTGCATGCTGTCTACATTTTCCTTAGTATATAATCTTAACTTTTAAATTTCCAATCTGATAATTCCAGCATCTCTACCATGTCTGGTTCTGATTCTTGTTCTGTTTCTTCTAATTGTGTTTTATGTCTTTTGATACACATTGTAATTTTTTGTTGATAACCAGGCATGATGACTGGTTGCAAGGTATTGCTGTCAATATGTCTTTAGTCGTGTGGTGGTCAGGTGGGGGTGAAGAATTTGCTAGTTGGATAATTATGTCTCAGTCTTACGGATGCTATGCCTGTGAACGGTCAACTTCACAAGTGTTTTTAATACTTTTTCTGCTTCTTAAGTGGAAGAGAATGGCTAAAACAGGCAGGAGTTGGGTGTTTCCCTCCTCCCACACGCAAGTCAGGAGCCTGCTGGAGTGGGTATTCACCTTCCCCCAGGTGAATCAGATTCTGATAACAACCAGAAAGTTGGTCTAAAGTTAACTAGCTTCCCCTGTGGGCAAGTCTTAAGGAGACAAGAGTGCTTTGGGGTAATTCAAATGGCTCCTCTCCCTCTGTGCTGCAGTTATTGTGAGAGGATTTTTCTCATCTGTTTCCTGTGTGAATCTGGTCTAGACCCTGGAAGAAAATCCCCAGGGTTGTGGGGGTCCCCCTCTGACTGAGTCCCCCTGGAGTTTGTCAATAGAGTTGTCCACATTGAGCCTGCACCGATTCTTCGATTACAGTTCTTGTTTTCCTACATTGACGCTGGTCCCTGTGGTGGCTTCTGCTTGTTCCCCTCTGCTTGGGTAAGTTATTTCCTTCTGTATTCACCTGTTGGTTTGTTCATGCTCATGGGCAGCAGTTTGGTTTGTTTCTCTACCTCATACAGATTCTAAAATAGTTGATATTTTCATTCTCTTTTTTTTTTTTTTATGGGGGTCCCCCTCTGACTGAGTCCCCCTGGAGTTTGTCAATAGAGTTGTCCACATTGAGCCTGCACCGATTCTTCGATTACAGTTCTTGTTTTCCTACATTGACGCTGGTCCCTGTGGTGGCTTCTGCTTGTTCCCCTCTGCTTGGGTAAGTTATTTCCTTCTGTATTCACCTGTTGGTTTGTTCATGCTCATGGGCAGCAGTTTGGTTTGTTTCTCTACCTCATACAGATTCTAAAATAGTTGATATTTTCATTCTCTTTTTTTTTTTTTTTACTTGATTTAGGATAGAACGGGGGTTTCTGAGTTCCTTACATGCAGAACCAGAAATGGGAAAGCCCCCTTTATATACTTTAAAATATTTCATTCTTGGTTTGGTTAAATATATAACCAATTTGTTTCTTAGTAACTCATGATCCTTCTTAAATAACTGTAAAGCTGTTATATTCCAAAAGAAGAAAAAAAGTATGCAGAAAAGCACACAAATTATATATATTCTTACATCTCTGATATTTTACATGCCCCAAAATCTAATTCCCCAGAGAATATCCTTTGTGACTAAAATCACCTTAAAGGGCCCCTAGAAAATAAAAAAGATTTGTTCTTTCACCTTGTAAAAAGAAAGATGTTAGATACCATTAAGGGCTTGCATGGAAAATGTCATGTCTTTAGGTTAAATTGATATAGGTGAAATATTATTGATATAAATCAGAAATTGTAAGTTGTATGGAAAATCTAAAGATTGTCAAAGTTCTTGTTAACTTGTTTCTATCAGAAGCCTAATGCTTGAAATTAGATAGTATTGTGCCATCAGATATAAATTTATTTTGTAATTTTGATGACAACTTTTCTTTAGTTTGAATCAAGTATCTTCTAGGATAATAGTTTTCAGCTGGGGTTACACATCCCTTACCTATGGAGTTTTGTTTATATGCAGACTTAAACAGAAGCTTTTGATTATCTTGATATATTAATAATATATTCTAGTGATAAATTGGTATATTAATGGCATATACCTAATGGTATTATATATTTTATCTGAGATCTTTGTCTTCTGTAAAAATTATATTCACCCATTTTATATATTAGATATAGTATCTAGTCTTCTGAAATCCATTTCTTGGATTGACTTCATTTTGCACACTTCAGAAGTAACCACATTTCCCTGCTGCCTTCTTTTCTTAATGAACCCACATCAAATCTTTCACTTTTGAAAATTATCAGCAAAATATAATATAACCATAGCCATTTTACTCTTTGAAATAGTTTTAACCAATTTTTTTTACTATGGTCAAAAGCCCTCATGTATACAAAGCTTGGCATATTGTGAAGCCATAAAAATACCCTCTAGAACCACTGTTGGAGCAGGCAATTAATGCTTCCCCCATCCCTTAGTTCTATAGTATAATCCCCTAGTCCGTATTCTGGAGCCTGATCTTTTTTTTGCCTGATATAAACCTTGGAGATTAGCATCTGCCTTACACATAAACTGGAAGAAAAGATTTTTTCTATATTCCAACTTGAGAGAAGACTGAATATGAATCAATGATATGCTGGCCAATAAATAATAATTGTCTCACTCTACTACTAATTGATTTATCAATTAGAGCAACAGAGAAAACCTAGTTTTGGGAGCCAGTTTAATTCTCCAGAGCTTCAAGCTTAGCCCAGGAGGAGTGGGTAGATAAGGTCCATTATATTACTTGAGAGGCCAGCCAACCACTATTTCCTGAAATTTCACATTTGGTAATTCATCAGTTGCTATCTTGAAGGTTTTCCTGTTTTCAAGCTCCTCTTACAAACATTTATCCCTGAAGGAAGCAATGATTTAAAACCTTTTGAGAAAGATCACCGACAGCTCTGTGAGACCAAGATAGGGTCCATAAAGGCAGAGAGAAAAACCTGATAGGGAACTGAGAATAAAAGTTACCTTTTACCAAGTTCAAATTTTGCTTGCATTCTGATCCTTTTGATTGAAAAGGGGATGTTTAATTGAATTATATAATTATAGTATCATGGCATTTTAATTTTGAAAAGAACCTTAAGTATGAGTAGTCCAACCCTTTCATTTTAAAAATGAGGAAGAGTTCCATTAATTAAATATTGCAGTTCAACCCATAGGAAAGGAACCGTTCTGTGTTTATTACTGCTCAAGGGTAACCAAAAACGCTCCTTAGAAAGTAAATTTGTGATCAAAGTAGTGACCCAAATTGTTTTTTGTAGAGTAGTAACTGTGAACTATGGCAAAACTGAAACTCTATCTTATCAGCAAAATGACATTTCACTTATTAGGACAGCAGTTTTGGGCAGCACAGAGAGACTAGATTTGGTTAGTTCACAGGACAGGAATATTAGCTGTCTGATAGGCATGCTTTAGGATTTAATTATTTAATCAACTTTCTTAAAAAGAATAATGCAACACGTTCACTTTGGGAATTAAACTTGAGATGAAAGAGAGAAAGAAAAGAACTTTAGCTCCTATAATGTAGCAGTATTTTATCCTACTTATTTATTTTGTGTTAAATCCCTGGCTTTCTGCAAACTGAGAGAAGCAAAGTAGTGTTATCAGAACTTCAAAGGGCCATCAAAGGATGCACCATTAACTGTGGGCAGAATGACAACAAAGATGTAGAGAAATACACTCTATTGCAATTTCCTGAGTGACATAAAATTGTATAAAGTAAGCTTGGAGCCCAAAACAAGCAGTGAAACTGCTTTCCTCATAGCTCACAGTTGGTAAAAAATCCGCCTGCAAAGAAGAAGCTAGTTCGATTCCTGGGTCAGAAAGATCCCCTGGAGAAGGGAAAGGCTACCCAATCCATTATTCTGGCCTGGAGAATTCCATGGACTGTATAGTCCATGGGGTCACAAAGAGTCAGACATGACTGAGCAAATTTCACTTCACTAATTCATTAGAAAGTGTTATACCTGCAACTGGGCACTTCATGATACAGTTTATCAACCAGTAAGGCATGTACTGAAAACAGTAGACAAAGTCACACTATATACACAGATTCAGCAAAGCTGCAGTACCTTTAAAAGTGCTATAGCTAGAAAACAGGACGATAAAATTAACTTGATATGTAGATGATACCAACCACTAAGCTCGCTTCATAAATAAAAGCAACCTTGCTGAGTTCAACAGGATGAAGCTAACAAATGTGTAGGTGAGATGGTGCAATCCTTGAATCTGTTTCACGGTCACATCTCTTGTCCACTGAGTCTCTCCACCCATAGGCTACACCTGTGCTGCTGGTGATAAACCCAGTGTGGTACACCCCTAATTCTACGGCAGTGACCAGTGACTTCTGGCCTCTATAAGAAATAGCTTATTACACTCTCTGGAGAACTGGAACTCGGGAAACTGAGAAATTGACTGTTTAGTCATAGTCAGTTGAAGTCATAACAATGTGCAAACTTAAGTGATAAGGAAGAGGTTGATATGAAAAAAAGAACAGAGTCAACAGGTAGAAAGAAGTTGTGCCATCATGAAAAAGATTTATTTTTTTTTTTGCTTTCAAGAGTATAGGGTTCTTGCCAGATTTTCAATTCATACTTTAGATGGGAGACGTGGCAATCTGGAGTTCTTGGTCTTGAATTTCCTTCTGTCTGACTCACTTATTTCCGTAAATCCTTGCCCAAATCCCCTTTTCTCCCTGTGCTAAGGTAATTGAGTGAATCTCTATGCTCTTAAACTGAACAGAGCTCCATGTAGTTAAATGGGAACAGCATTATAAGAAGAGAGAAACAAATACCAAAGCTCATGATTTCACCAAACACAATTGATGCCTTTTGGTTTGACTAGATGGTTTCATCCTTCAGTACTTTCATTCTATGTTTGACTTTTTCAGAAACTACAAAATTTTATATTTTGCCTCAGAGTTCTGGAATTTCAAACCAATACTGGTATCAAATATCTTCTAGCAGTTAATAAAGTTATCTTAAGATATGCTACTTAAGGAATAGAAGCATGTTGCAGTGGATCTCCAATTTTAAACAAATCTGTTTAAGAGCGGCATATGATTAACATTTTACCAAGTCTACTATAACACAGATAGAAAATCAAGTTAGATACTTTGGAGTGGGGAAACAGATCTTTATTGTGTCACTTCCCTAGGTCCATGCCTTGAAATTAGTTTTAGATACCTAGAAAGATGATAGGAACTTTAGCTTGCAGACAGATTTACTGTATATTAAAAGGTACAAAAATCTGAATTATTTTCTCTGTTTTCTGTTCTCTGTGGCTTCCATCAGGGGTGATCAGGAAACAAGGTTAAATTTTTGTAGGGTTAGTTATGTTGGACTTCTCTTTTTTCCCACACACAAGCTTAATTATATTCATCATCACTTAGGTCTCTATCCAGGGTAGCCAATTGGGATTGGGATTTGGTCATGATAAAGTGGAGAATTTAGGACTTTAGACTGGGCTTCCCTGGTGACTCAGACAGTAAAAAAAAAAAAAAAAGTCTACCTGTGAAGCAAGAGACCTGGGTTTGATTCTTATGTCAGGCTGATCCCCTGGAGAAGGAAATGGCAACCCATTCCAGTTTTCTTGCCTGGAGAATTCCATGGACAGAGGAGTTTGGTGGGCTACGATCCATGAAATCACAAACAGTTGGACAGTTTAGTTCAGTTGCTCAGTTGTGTCCAACTCATGGACTGCAGCACGCCAGGCTTCCCTGTCCATTACCAATTCCCAGAGCTTACTCAAACTCATGTCCATCGAGTCGGTGATGCCCTCCAACCAACTCATCCTCTGTCATCCCCTTCTCATCCTGCCTTCAATCTTTTCAGCATCAGAGTCTTTTCCTGAGTCATTTCTACCCATCAAGTGGCCAAATTATTGGAGCTTCAGCATTAGTCCTTCCAATGAATAATCAGGGGTGATTTCCTTTAGGATTGACTGGTTTGATCTCCTTTTATTCCAAGGGACACTCAAATGTCTTCTCCAACACCACAGTTCAAAAGCATCAATTCTTCAGCGCTCAGCTTTCTTTATGGTGTGGCTGTCACATCCACACATAATTACTGGAAAAACCATAGCTTGGACTCGACAGACCTTTGTTGGCAAAGTAATTTCTCTGCTTTTTAATATGCTGTCTAGCTTGGTCATAGCTTTTCTTCCAAGGATCAAACTTCTTTTAATTTTATGGCTGCAATCACCATTGCAGTGATTTTGGAGCCCAAGAAAATAAAGTCTGTCACTCTTTCCATTTGTTTCTCCACCTATTTGCCATGAAGTGATGGGACTGTATGCCATGATCTTTGTTTTTAAGCTGGCTTTTTCACTGTCCTCTTTCACTTTCATCAGTTCAGTTCAGTCGCTCAGTCGTATCCGACTCTTTGCGACCCCATGAATCGCAGCACGCCAGGCCTCCCTGTCCATCACCAACTCACAGAGTTCACTCAGACTTGCATCCATCGAGTCAGTGATGCCATCCAGCCATCTCATCCTCTGTCATCCCCTTCTTCTCCTGCCCTCAATCCCTCCCAGCATCAAAGTCTTTTCCAATGAGTCAACTCTTCGCATGAAAGATTCTTTAATTCCTCTTTGCTTTCTGCCATAAGGGTGGTGTCATCTGCATATCTGAGGTTATTGATATTTCTCCTGGCAATCTTGATTCCAGCTTGTGCTTCATCCAGTCTGGCATTTCTCATGATGTACTCTGCATAGAAGTTAAATATGTAGGGTGACGATATACAGCTTTAACCTACTCCTTTCCTGATTTGGAACCATTCTATTCTTCAGTGTCCATTTCTAACTGTTGCTTCTTGAACTACAAACAGATTTCTCAGGAGGCAGGTAAGGTGGTCTGGTATTCCCATCTCTTAAGAATTTTCCACAGTTTGTTGTGATCCACACAGTCAAAGGCTTTGGCATAGTCAATAAAGCAGAAGTAGATGTTTCTCTGGAACTCTCTTGCTTTTTCCATGATCCAGCATATTTGGCAATTTGATCTCTGGTTCCTCTGCCTTTTCTAGAACCAGCTTGAACATCAGGAGGGTCATGGTTCATGTACTGTTGAAGCCTGGCTTGGAGAATTTTGAGCATTACTTTGCTAGTGTGTGAGATGAGTACAACTGTGTGGTAGTTTGAGCATTCTTTGGCATTGCCTTTTTTTTTGAGATTGGAGTGAAAACTGACCTTTACCAGTCCAGTGACCACTAATGAGTTTTCCAAATTTGCTGCATATTGAGTATAGCACTTTCACAGCTTCACCTTTTAGGGTTTGAAATAGCTCAACTGCAATTCCATCACCTCCACTAGCTTGTTCATAGTGATGCTTCCTAAGGCCCACTTGACTTCAGATTCTGGAATGTCTGGCTCTAGGTGAGTGATCACACCATCGTGATTATCTGGGTCATGAAGATCTTTTTTGTACAGTTCTTCTTTGTATTCTTGTGACCTCTTTATATTTCTTGCTTCTCTTAGGTCCATACCATTTCTTTCATTTATTGAGCCCATCTTTGCATGAAATGTTCCCTTGGTAGCTCTAATTTTCTTGAAGAGATCTCTAGTCTTTCCCATTCTATTGCTTTCCTCTATTTCTTTGCATTGATCACTGAGGAAGGCTTTCTTATCTCTCCTTGCTATTCTTTGGAACTCTGCATTCAGATGGGTATATCTTTCCTTTTCTCCTTTGCCTTTCACTTCTCTGCTTTTCACAGCTATTTGTAAGGCCTCCTTAGACAACCATTTTGCCTTTTGCATTTCTTTTTCTTGGGGATGGTCTTGATCACTGCCTCCTGTACAGTGTCATGGACCTCTATCCATAGTTCTTCAGGCACTCTGTCTATCAAATCTAATGCCTTGAATCTATTTGTCACTTCCACTGTATAATCGTAAAAGATTTGATTTAGGTCATACCTGAATGGTATAGTGATTTTCCATACTTTCTCCAATTTAAGTCTGAATTTGGCAATAAGGAGCTCATAATCTGAGTGATGGCCAGCTCCTGGCCATCATTATTTTTGTTGACTGTATAGAGCTTCTCCATCTTTGGCTGCAAAGAATATAATCAGTCTCATTTCTATATTGACCATTTGGTGGTGTCCATGTGTAGAGTCATCTCTTGTGTTGTTCGAAGAGGGTGTTTGCTATGACCAGTGCATTCCCATGGCAAAACTCTCTTAGCCTTTGTCCTGCTTCATTCTATACTCCAAGGCCAAATTTGACTATTACTCCAGGTGTTTCTTGGCTTCCTACTTTGCATTACAATCCCCTATGATGAAAAGGACATCTTTTTTGGGGTGTCAGTTCTAGAAGGTCATGTAGGTCTTCATAGAACCATTCAATTTCAGTTTTTCAACATTACTGGTTGGGGCATAGATATGGATTACTCTAATATTGAATGGTTTGCCTTAGAAACAGAGATCATTCTGTCATTTTTGAGATTGTACCCAAGTACTGTATTTGACCTCTTTTTGACTATGAGGGCTACCTCTTTCTTCTAAGGGATTCTTGCCCACAGTAGGAGATATAATGGTCATCTGAGTTAAATTCGCCCATTCTGATCCTTTTTAGTTCATTGATTCCTAAAATATTGATGTTCACTCTTTCCATCTCCTGTTTGACTACTTCCAATTTACCCTGATTAATGGACCTAACATTTCAGGCTCCTATTCAAAATTGTCCTTTACAGCACTGGACTTTGCTTCTATCACCAGTCGCATCCACAACTGGGCATTGTTTTAGCTTTGGCTCTGTCTCTTCATTCTTTCTGGAGTTATTTTCCCACTCTTCTCCATAGCATATTGGGCACCTACTGACCTGGGGGGTTCCTCTTTCAGTATCCTATCTTTTTGCCTTTTCATACTGTTCATGGGGTTCTCAAGGCAAGAATACTGGAGTGGTTCGCCATTCCCTTCTCCAGTGGACCACCTTTTGTCAGAACTCTCCACTCTGTCCCGTCTGTCTTGGGTGGCCCTACACGGCATGGCTCATAGTTTCAGTGAGCTAGACAGGCTGTGGTCCATGTGATCAGTTTGGTTAATTTTCTGTGATTCTGGTTTTCATTCTGTCTGCCTTCTGAAGGATAAGGATAAGAGGCTTATGGAAGCTTCTTGATAACAAATAGCACACACAAAACAATCTGAAGGCTAAGTGCCATAACTCTGGGTAACCTAAAAGAAATAAGTGTGGGTGGCCCCATTTGCTTCTTTGTAAACATTGTACCAGCAAGTTGGAGAGGTTGTGAGTTAAAACCAGATTCAGACCTTCCTGGGTTCCCACCAAATACCTTCTAGCAGCAGTTCTATGATGACCCTTAACACATACCCACTCTATGAGTTTAGGTAAAAGCTGTTTACTGGGTACAGTACTGTCACAACTGACATTCCTTAGACTCCGTAGGTGGTTTGTAAAATGAAGATTGTATAAATTAAGTATTTCCCTTGATGGTTTCTTAGAAAATCTCCACATTGAAGTCTGATACATGATTTCCCACTAAGTTTTCTCACCAGTGTGAAGCCAATTACACTTTTCAGTTGAGCATCCAGTGAATTAGTCATCTGTATCCAGGTGATATACTGTAACAAAACTATGTGCCTTTAACTGATGGATTCACATTCAAATCCTGAAATGCTTATGTTATGAATAGTCTGAGGAAGCTGACGGAGAAGGCAATGGCACCCCACTCCACTCCACTTGCCTGGAAAATCCCATGGACGGAGGAGCCTGGTGGGCTGCAGTCCATGGGGTCGCTAGAAGTCGGACACGAGGAAGCTGAACACGGTTGGAATGAGCACTGGTTCACACCTCCTCTCACATTCACTCTAGGGTAGGTGCTCATGGGCTAGCACGCGTGCGTGCTCAGTCACTCAGTCATGACTGACTCTCTGTGACCCTGTGGACTGAAGCCTGCCAGTTTCCTCTGTCCATGGAATTTTCCAAGGAAGAGCAGTGGAGTGGGGTGCCATTCCCTCCTCTAGGGGATCTTGGTGACCCAGGGATTGGACCCGTGTCTGTTGCATCTCCTGCATTGGCAGGCAGATTCTTTACCACTAGCATAACCTGGGAAGCCCCTCATGGACTAGAAGGCATGTAAAATCCTCACCATTTAAATTCCTACTCTTTTCTTTCTTGGAATTACACTGTTTACTTAGGTTGAACAAGTATATGTTATCATTTCACTGTCTAAACAGTATGAATGGCACTGTTTTAAAAAGCTGAGAGGAAAAAAAAGAAATATAAGGGGTAGTCTTTATTCTTTTGAGAGAATATGAGTACAAACAGGAAATAAGTAACCATGATTCAAAGGGATTTATAATAACTAATTTATGCAAAGATAAGTGATACAGAGAAAAGAATCAACACAACTTCAAAAAAGATCTAGCCTGTTTTTGAAGAGGCTACAAAAAAGTTGGAGGCCATCTTGGTCATTTATGACCATAACTTGGCACTACTTGTTAAATTTTCTCTGCTAATACTGGACCAGTGTACTTGGCTACATTTGAAACTATGATCATTTTTTTTTTTTTTTTTTTGGTACATGGACTAGCTCTTCCATCATGCCAACTTCCTTCTAGCCTGTGTGAGTCATATCCAATCTTGGGAATTCTTATGAGAATCAAACTTCCTGTTTCTGCTTCCTACTTCATCTATGTGCTTTGTCATAAGTTTGTTACTTACCAGCTAGAAACAGTCATGATCTTGAATGAAAATGGCATAGTTTGGAAAAAGAGTCTGAAGACAGATTACTTGGGTTTGAATCCATCTGTGGTGTGCTGTGCTTAGTTGCTCAGTCGTGCCCAACTCTTAACACAAATACAACTACTAACACATATTAAATATGTAACTTCATTGCAAAACTATTAGCCCCTGTATTCTTTAGTTTCACTATACCTTAAGCATAACAGTATCTAACTAACTACCCTTGGGGTAATATGAGACTTAATGTGGTAACATTTGTAAAATGCTGTTAAATATACGGGTACTCAGTTTTAAAGGTTGGCTCTGATTTATGTTATTCTCTAAGTAAGTAGACTATTACTGTGCATTCTCATTAATGAGCACTCTTGAAACTGATAAAAATCTTATGGTAGATGATATAGAAAGGCACTTTACATATTGAAATAATTTAGCTATTAGCTGAAATGCAATTTGTTTCATTAAGCATTCCTTACCAAAGGGCTTGCTTATCTATTAATTCTTCCCCTTGCTGTTATAAATACACTTAATTACTTTCTTCAACTGACACAGTCTTCCTTATTTCTGAAGAACATATATCACCCATCCCCTTTCAAAAAGCCTTCCCTGATACCTTTCAGGCTTGACAAGTATTCTGTTCTCCTTCCATACTTTCTGGATGAATTTTATCATGACACTTTGAGCATTATACTGAAATGATCTGTTTGGCAGTTTGTAAGCAGACTGAGAGAATCTCTAGGGAAGGGTAATTTGGTTTTCTCATTTGTATCCTTGACACCTTTTGTAGTGCCAAAATGTAAGGAACTCTTCAATGTTGAATTGAACTTGACCTTTGTTATGATCACAAAGATAACAAAGAGTATTAAGAGAACTTGCAAGATTAAGGTCTGCAATACAAAGGCATGTTTGTTGCCACAGAGAATTCTTTCTAAAGAAATCGATGAAGAAGGCTTGGGAAATGATGCAGCATAAAGCAACTTTGTTTTTATTTCTTAGTGTAACGTTATCCACTTAGAAAAGGTCTCTAAAATCGCTCGTGGAATATTGAGCCCTCTTTTACAAATTATTCTTCAGAGAATTTAGATCTTTGCAGGAATGCTGATTTCTGTACTTACAGGAAATTATATGTCTTTTTTTCAATGTTAATTTTAACATCAAATAACTCTCTCATACAACCACATCATAAAATGTTCAGTCTTCTTGTACAAGTAATTATTTATGTTAATTGTAGTCATTAGAATTGAAATTGATGAGACAAAGTATACTCAAAAGGTAACATCTGAACATTTTAATAGTATGTGTTAAACATTAGATAAAGTTAATAAGAATATTAAAAGATGTGTTTAACAATGTAGTTAACTGACAAGAACATTTTAATTATCCTCAAGTAAGTATAGATCTTACAAAAGCTTGGAACACATATCAAAAAGCAGAAAAAAAGGAACAGCTTACTGAAGGCATACTTTAAATACAATTTAAATAATCAATTAAAAGGTCACCACCAAGGGACTTCCCTGGTGGTCCAGTGGTTAAGACTTCGTCTTCCAATGCAGGAGGTACAGGTTCCATCCCTGGTCTGGAAGCTGAGATCCCACATGCCTCACAGCCAAAAACCCCAAAAAACATAAAACAGAAGTAATACTGAAACAATTCAATAAAGATTTAAAAAAAAAATCACCCCCAAGCTTGAAGTGACCACAAAGTTTTGGGTTAAATATAAAAGCTGATATTTGCTGATATTTAGCTGATATATCAGCTGATATATAGCTGATATTTGCTATAATATTTTATAGTAAAATATAACATTTTTATATTTATAAAAATATAAATATATTTACTGTATGCTGCTGCTGCTAAGTCGCTTCAGTCATGTCCACTCTGTGTGACCCCATAGACGGAAGCCCACCTGGCATCCCCATCCCTGGGATTCTCCGGGCAAGAATACTGGAGTGGGTTGCCATTTCCTTCTCCAATGCGTGAAAGTGAAAAGTGAAAGGGAAGTCGCTCAGTCGTGTCCAACTCTTAGTGACTCCATGGACAGCAGCCTACCAGGCTCCTCTGTCCATGGAATTTTCCAGGCAAGAGTACTAGAGTAGGGTGCCATCAAAGAAGCAGAATAATTCAGAGGCAAGAAAATCATGCATGGTCCCTCAAAAAACATTTGTCTAGGTTATAAATTGCAAATCTGACTTAAAGTCTTATATTGAATTTAATGATTTCTGAAAGATTTGACTTTTCTAGATCAATTTTGCACCACATGTCATAAGAATTCCCCAAAGTCTGTACACTTGTTGGTTTTTATAATCATGTTTGATAGGTAACTATATATTTACAAAGCATATAGGTAAAATTACATCTAATTTCTAAAAAATTTGACTGGCTTTTGTTTATTAATAGATACATTTTATGCTTACTTGTCATAAAGACTTTTATTAATTAGAATATCCCATTGTTAATTAAATGAAAACAACTAAAGAGCTACATATTAAGACATTTTTATATTAGTTCCTATTATAAATCCTATTTTAAAGTTAGCATAAATTGCCCTCCAACAGAATTTTGGGATTCTGGCTAGAGTTACCGGGAAATTAGATTTATTGGATTCAAAATTTGCTAAGCTGTTTTTTTTTTTTTAATTGAAGGAGAGTTTATTTAAAATGTTGTGTTAGTTCAGGTATACAGCAAAATTATTCAATTATACATATATATGTATACTTTTTCAGATTCTTTTATTATACATTTTTGTTGCTGTTCAGTCTCTAAGTTGCTTTTGACTCTTTGCAACCTCATGGACTGCAGCACGCCAGGCTCCCCTGTCCTCCACTGTCATCTGGAGTTTGCTCAGATTCATGTCCATTGAGTTGGTGATGCTATCTAACCATCTCATCCTCTGTCACCCTCTTCTTTTGTGATCAATCTTCCCCAACATCAAGGTCTTTTCCAATGAGTTGGCTCTTTGCTTCAGGGAGCCAAGTATTGGAACCTCAGCTTCAGTCTTTCCAATGAATATTCAGGGTTGATTTCCTTTAAGATTGAATGGTTTGATCTCCTTGGAGTTCAAGGACTCTCAAGAGTCTTCTCTAGCACCACAATTTGAAAGTACCAGTTCTTTGGTGCTCAGCGTTCTTTATGGTCCGATTCTCACATCTGTACATGACTACTGGAAAAACTATAGCTTTGGCTATACAGACCTTTGTTGGCAAAGTGACGTCTCTTGCTTTTTAATGCACTGACATTTAATAATATGACAAATAGATTTGTCATAGCTTTTTATTATTGCAAGATATTTAATGTTTCCTGGGCTATACAGTAGATCCCTATTGTTTATCTAATTTATATACAATAATGTGTATCTGTTAATCCCAAGCTCCTATTTATCCCTCCCCCTTTCCCCTTTGATAACCGTAAGTTTGTTTGCTATGTCTGTGAGTCTGTTTCTGTTTTGTAAATAAGTTCGCTTGTGCCATATTTTAGATTCCACATATGAGTGATATTATATGATCTGGTCTTTGTCTGACTTACTTCAATTAGTGTGATTATATCTAGGTCCATCCATGTTGCTAAAAATGGCATTATTTCATTCTTTTTGTTTGTTAAATTTTATTTGTTACTTATTAAATTTCTTCAAGTTATTACATCAGATCATGCTGAGTAACTCATACACCCTAAATGCTGTTTGGTCTTCTGAGTCATACTGAGGAATTGTCAAACTCAGAGGCTGAAGGTGGTAGGCAGATACTGGAGAACATAACCCAGATACATATTCAATTCTGGGTATTTTGTGTGAATAGTTAATAGGGTTTCTATTCTGTCCAGGGTTCTAGATGTATTTTCAACCCTGAACCATCAACAGTCATTTCCTGGGTTTTACTTGCTGGGCATACGGTAGCCTCAGGTCACATGCATTCCTTAGATGAGAAGGATGTTGTTAAGCTGGATGGCTTATGGGATATGGGTCCTGGGATGTGGACTCCAGTGGCTCAGGAAGAAAGAAACAGGCTCAGAGTCAAACCCTCCGGCTTGACTGTGATGCAGTTTTCCTCACTTAGGTCTGCCTCCAGCCACCTGCATCTTGATTCATCTCCCCCGGCCAACAGTGAATGTTTGGTGTGAGGCATTAGAGTTGAGCCAGGTATACCAGGATCCTTTTCCTTTTTCCTGCTTCCTAGTTTCTCATCTGTCGTGTGACTGTTTGGGAGGCTGTAACTTAATATTACGTTATCGTCAGCAAAACAGCAGTGGGAAGACGATTTCCATCCTGCTGGCCTAAGAGCTGTCTGTATGAGGGCAACCTGTCTTTTTCTTTCCTCTCTGGCCATATGGAAGGCCAGATGTCACAGGAAGTGTTTTATAACTTGCTGACTCTGTGAGTGTTCCAGAAAATATAAATGAGTCTAAAACTTAAAAAAAAGTATTCATGTATAAAGGTCTATTTTTTTGGATTATGGCCATGTTGAGGGTTCACGCAGAGTCACTGGAAGAAAAGCATTTGGACTTACCCTTTGACCTTGAGACATGTCCATGTATGGAACTTTGTAGTGGGGGAGGGCTTGCTAAAGATGACATAGGAAGTACTGTTGCCCCCCATGGCTGCCTTCAAGCTGTGCTCTCATTGGCCAGTAGTTATTGGGAATAAACCACCTCTGAAGACCAAAGGACAGGGAGCCTCAGTCTATAAGTAGTTCCTAAGAGCCTCCTAAAGCCTTGCATGGGACCAGAAAAAGCTTTGCATGTGACATAGAGCACAGCCATCTTTTCTGAAGTGGGCTGAAACTGGGTGCTGCACGGAAGTGGAAAGAATAAGAAGTAACTCCTGCTGATGTTTCCTCCTGGAGATTGGCTTGATGGTCCATAATTAGGCCAAATCTGTGTTCAATCAATTCCTCCCCACCCCCACTATTTAAAAAAATTATTTTTAATTGGAGGATAATTGCCTTACAGTGTTGTGCTAGAGTCTGTAGTACAGCAATGTGAATCAGCTATAGGTAGTTACGTATATACTCCCTGCTTCTTGAGCCTCCCACCCCACCTCCCACTCATCTAGGTCCTTGCAGCACACCATGCTGAGCTCACCTGCGCTGTGCTGGGGGTTCCCACTAGCTGCCTGTTTCACACGTGGTAGGGTGTCTGTGTCAGTGCTCCTCTCTCAATTCACCCCACTCTCTCCTTCCCCCACTGGGTCCACAAGTCCATTCTTTATGTCTGTGTCTCTATTCCTGCCTTGCAGGAATGGTTCATCAGAACCATTTTTCTAGATCCTGCATATATATACATATATATATATGCATTAATATATGGCATTTGTTTTTCTCTTTCTGACTTGCTTTGTTTATCAGGCTCTAGGTTTATCCACCTAACTACAACTGACTCAAATTCATTCCTTTTTATGGCCAAGTTATAGTCCATTGTATATATATACCACAGCTTCTTTATCCATTTATGTGTTGATGGACACCTAGGTTGCTTCCATGTCCTGGCTGTGTAAATAATGCTACAGTGAATATTGGGATAAATGTGTCCTCTTGAATTAAGGTTTTCTCAGAGTATGTGCTCAGTAGTGGGATTTCTGGGTCACAGTATTTTTATTCCTAGTTTTTAAAGGAATCTGCATATACATCCTCTCCAAAACAAGTTGATGACTCATGTGGCCCAATCCCAGATGAAAAGGCTGCATGTGTCTCTGTGAAAATATCAGTGGAGACTTAAAAATATTCTTCAGCAAGACAAGGTTAGTAACTCAGCACCAAAAATTCCTGGAAGTGAGGAGTCATTGTCAGCAGTCACAGATCCTGAATGAGAGATATTGAAAACAAAACTTTCAATAAATAAAAGAGAAAGATGGATCAAAGGTGAAGAAAGTGTGGGGAGAGATTATAATTAGAAACCACTGAGAACAAAATAACCTAAGCCAAAAGGGAAGGCAAAACCCAAAATAGCTGGCTATTTATATCATCCCCAAGAAAAAGAAATGCAAAAAGGCAAAATGGTGGTCTGAGGAGGCCTTAAAAATACCTGAGAAAAGAAGAGAAGCTAAAGGCAAAGGAGAAATGGAATGATATACCCATTTGAAAGCAGAGTTTCAAAAAGTTGCAAGGAGAGATAAGAAAGTCTTTCTCAATGATCAATGCAAAGAAATAGAAGAAAAGAATAGAATAGGAAAGACTAGAGATCTCTTCAAGAAAATTAGAGATGACAAGGGAACGTTTCATGCAAAAGTGGGCACAGTAAAGGACAGAAATGGTATGGACCTAACAGAAGCAGAAGATTAAAAAGAGTTGGGAAGAATACACAGAAGAGCTATACAAAAAAGATCTTCATGACCCAGATAATCACGATGGAGTGATCACTCATCTAGAGCCAGACATCCTGGAATGCGAAGCCAAGTGTGACTTAGGAAGCATCACTACAAACAAAGCTAGTGGAGGTGATGGAATTCCAGTTGAGCCATTTCAAATCCTAAAAGATGATGCTGTGAAAGGGCTGCATATAATATGCCAGCAAATTTGGAAAACTCAGCAGTGGCCACAGGACTGGAAAAGGTCAGTTTTCATTCCAATCCCAAAGAAAGGCAATGCCAAAGAATGCTCAAACTCCTGCACAATTGCACTCATCTCACACGCTAGTAAAATAACGCTCAAAATTCTCCATGCCAGGCTTCAGCAATACGTGAACCATGAACTTCCAGATGTTCAAGCTGGTTTTAGAAAAGGCAGAGGAACCAGAGATCAAATTGCCAACATCCACTGGATCATCAAAAAATGAGAGAGTTCCAGAAAAACATCTATTTCTCCTTTATTGACTATGCCAAAGCCTTTGTCTGTGTGGATCACAGCAGACTGTGGAAAATTCCTAAAGAGATGGAAATACCAGACCACCTGACCTGCATCCTGAGAGATCTGTATGGACGTCAAGGCAACAGTTAAAACTGGACATGAAACAACAGACTGGTTCCAAATTGGAAAAGGAATACATCAAGGCTGTATATTGTCACCCTGCTTATTTAATTTATATGCAGAGTACATCATGCAAAATACCAGACTAGATGAAACACAAGCTGGAATCAAGATTGTTGAGAGAAATATAAGTTACCTCAGATATGCAGATGATACCAGCCTCATGGCAGAAAGTGAAGAGGTACTAAAGAGCCTCTTGATGAAAGTGAAAGAAGAGAATGAAAAAGCTGGCTTAAAAACAAACAAAAAAAATGAACATCATGGCATCCACTCCCAACACTTCATGGCAAATATATGGGGAAACAATGGAAAGAGTGACAGACTTTATATTTTTGGGCTCCAAAATCACTGCTAATGGTGACTGCAGCTATGAAAGTAAAAGATGCTTGCTCCTTGGAAGAAAAGCTGTGACCAACCTATATATCATATTTAAAAGCAGATGTTCTACTTTGCCAACAAATGTCCATCTAGTCAAAGCTATGGTTTTTCGAGCAGTCATATATGGGTGTGAGAGTTGGAATATAAAGAAAGCTGAGTGCTGAAGAATTGATGCTTTTGAACTGTGGTGTTGGAGAAGACTCTTGAGAGTGCCTTGGACTGCAAGGAGATCAAATCAGTCCACCTAAAGGAAATAAGTCCTGAATATTCATTGGAAAGACTGATGCTGAAGCTGAAACTCCAATACTCTGGCTACTTGATGGGAAGAATTGACTCATTTGGAAAGACCTTGATGCTGGGAAAGACTGTAGGTGGGAGAAGAAGGGGACAACAGAGGATGCGATAGTTGGATGGCATCACTGACTCAATTGACATGAGTTTGAGCAAGTTCCGGAGTTATTGAAGGACAGGGAAGCCTGGCGTGCTGCAGTTCATGAGGTCACAAAGATTCAGACACAACTGAACGGCTGAACTGAACTGACTTATTTACATCATGGCCCAGTGTGTGCTAAGTCACTTCAGTCATGTCTGACTCCGTGTGACCCTATGGACTGTAGTCTGCCATGCCCCTCTGTCCATGGGATTCTCCAGGCAAGAGTATTGGAGTGGGTTGCAATTTCCTTCTCCAGGGGATCTCTCTGACCCAGGGATTGAACCCACATCTCTGATGTCTCCTGCAGTGGCAGGCAGATTCCTTACCACTAATGCCATCTGGTAAACCCAACATAGGCCAGAAACATGATTTATTATTAAAGCAAGAAAAGGAGATTATATCAATCCAATGAGGCTGAGAAACAGTTCAGTGCAGAGACAGATTGAGGAATTTGGTGGGTGGCTTAGAAGGATCACAGACTCAGGTATTCTCTGACTGCTGTGAGAAAGGGTGGTTCAGCCCCATATAATATCAGCTCTCAGTGCACAGCAGAGGGAGTGCAGTGATTAATTTGAAAACCCCTGAGCTGCTGCAAGTGTGGAGCAGGCGGTGTGTTAAGGCTGTGATATAGGAAGTGTCCAGGTGGCCAAGTTTCTGTGTAATGAGGAAACCTGGTTCCAGACTGTCTGTAAATAAGAAGCTACCCTTCCCCCATCCAGATTCCCTGCCAGCCTGCCGAGGAAGCAGATTTTACATCTCTCTACATCTGCAGCCAAGAAGGGCACCAGCTAAGCCTATGTAAATAGAAAGCTACAGGCCTGAGTCGGAGAGAGAGAAGTCATTTCTCAGGGGTCAGCATTGATGGAAGCCAGAAATTAGCACTCCTTACATACAGGAAAGCCTTAGCTGCACGGGGTCCAGCTGAATGTGGGGCAGGATGAGAGCAGAAGTCAAGGACAAGTGGACCAGGAGGCTGGGGGGGAGGGTCTGCCTGTCTAATGGGTGACAGTGGAATATCAGCCAAACCTAGAACCAAGTAATCTTGACTCTTGTCTAAACAAATCAGCTAAGGACTCAGGTTATTTCTTATGAAGGAAGAAATAGATCCTCCCTTGAGGTCTCTACTTTGTAGCATATGTGCTTGGTGGGCAGCCTATTCCCACCAGGGCATCTGCAGTGGTTCTTAAAATCCTTACTGGTTGGTAAATAGCTGCTGTCCTGAGCCCCAGTTCCTTTCCACATGCCCAGAAGGTGGATTTCTGGAGTTTTTTGAAAGTTGGTTCTTGGTTTCAGTCTTCAACTTCTTTAGGTGACCCAGGTCGCTGTTGACATCAAAGTAACAAAGCTGTCTCACACTGGTGGAATTTCTTGGGTGCTAACCTTTCTGCTATGTCAGTGATCAATTCTTCCAATGAAATAGTTTTGGAAAATTCTCTTTCAGGAGAAGCTTGTGGTTACAGTAATCTTTTGGTTCTGTCCTCTCTTGTTGGTGTGTTGTAGATTGCTCTTGATTTTGTTTGCCATATCCAGGGGTGGATACTGTGTCTTCGTCAAGATAAATGTGTCCTCTCTTCTCCCACTCCAGCTCTGCCTTGACCATCACACTACCCACAGAGCCGGATCACCATATGACCAACACACGTCCTTGTGTTGTGCCAAACTCCATCATTTTATTAATGCAGCACAGAGGCCAGGCCTCTGTGGAACAGTTAGTAAGGACAGGCTTAGAAATGTTCACCCTGAAGGACTGTTCTCCACTCATTACTCATTCAAAAAAACATAGAATTACAGGATATTTTTTATAAGAATAAAATAAAGCTAATATAATCTAGCTATTTTATATTCATTGAAGTAATTTCTTCCTCTATCTATGACAATTAGTCATTAAATCTTTTTTTTCTATCAGCAAAAACACTTTATTAGAATACCAAGGTTCTCACCTACAGTTTGAGTACCTATAACATGTAGGAGTGACCTATTTTTATAGTTGCATCTTAACTCTAAGTACTGATGCTTCTTTGCAATTATTTCTTAAATTTATTTTTTATTTTAGGATAATTGTTTACAATGTTGTGTTGGTTTCTGCCCTAGAAGAACATGAATCAGCCACAGGTATACATATGTCCCCTCCCTCCACATATGGAATCTAGGAAGATAGTACTGATTAAACCTCTTCTTAATTATGTCCACTAATAAGTATTCAGGTGGCTGGCGCGAGCGGCGCACTAAGGCGCAGGGGGCCGAGGGGAGCCACCCCGTGTCCCAGGCCAGGGGCGATGGCCGAGGGGAGCCATCCCACACCTGAGCCAAGAGACGGCACCTGAGGCCAAGGGCGGTGGCCGGGAAGAGCAACCCAATGTCCAAGGAGCTGTGGCTGCACGGGCGAAGGAGGGCCTAGAAGAGCTATCCCAAGTTGAAGGTCAGGAAGGGCGGTGGTGTGGAGATACCTCTCATCCAAGGTAGGGAGCAGTGGCTGCACTTTGCTGGAGCAGCCATGAAGAGATACCCCACACCCAAGGTAAGAGAAACCCAAGTAAGATGGTAGGTGTTGTAAGAGGGCATCAGAAGGCAGACACACTGAAACCATACTCACAGAAAACTAATCAATCTAATCACACTAGGACCACACCCTTGTCTAACTCAATGAAACTAAGCCATGCCTACGGGGCAAACCAAGACAGGCGGGTCATGGTGGAGAGCTCTGACAGAGTGTGGTCTGCTGGAGAAGGGAATGGGCAAGCCACTTCAGTATTCTTGCCTTGAGAACCCCATGAATAGTATGAAAAGGCAAAATGATAGGATATTGAAAGAGGAACTCCCCAGGTTGGTAGGTGCCCAGTATGCTACTGGAGATCAGTGGAGAAATAACTCCACAAAGAATGAAGGGATGGAGCCAAAGCAAAAACAAAATCCAGCTGTGGCTATGACTGGTGATAGAAGCAAAGTCCGATGCTGTAAAGAACAATATTGCGTAGGAACCTGGAATGTCAGGTCCAAGAATCAAGGCAAATTGGAAGTGGTCAAATAGGAGATGGCAAGAGTGAACGTTGACATTCTAGGATTTAGCGAACTAAAATGGACTGAATGGGTGAATTTAACTCATATGACCATTATATCTACTACTGTGGGCAGGAATCCCTCAGAAGAAATGGAGTAGCCATCATGGTCAACAAAAGAGTCCGAAATGCAGTACTTGGATGCAATCTCAAAAACGACAGAATGATCTCTGTTCATTTCCAAGGCAAACCATTCAATATTACGGTAATCCAAGTCTATGCCCCAACCAGTAACACTGAAGAAGCTGAAGTTGAACAGTTCTATGAAGACCTACAAGACCTTTTAGAACTAACACCCAAAAAAGATGTCCTTTTCATTATAGGGGATTGTAATGCAAAAGTAGGAAGTCAAGAAACACTTGGAGTAACAGGCAAATTTCACCTTGGAATGTGGAATGAAGCAGGGCAAAGGCTAATAGAGTTTTGCCAAGAAAATGCACTGGTCATAACAAACACCCTCTTCCAACAACACAAGAGAAGACTCTACACATGGACATCACCAGATAGTCAACACCGAAATCACATTGATTATATTCTTTGCAGCCAAAGATGGAGAAGCTCTATACAGTCAATAAAAACAAGACCGGGAGCTGACTGTGGATCAGATCATGAACTCATTACCAAATTCAGACTTAAATTGAAGAAAATAGGGAAAACCACTAGACCATTCAGGTATGACTTAAATCAAATCCCTTATGATTATACAGTGGAAGTGAGAAGTAGATTTAAAGGCCTAGATCTGATAGAGTGCCTGATGAACTATGGAATGAGGTTCGTGACATTGTACAGGAGACAGGGATCAAGACCATTCCCATGGAAAAGAACTGCAAACAAGCAAAATGGCTGTCTGAGGAGGCCTTACAAATAGTTGTGAAAAGAAGAGAAGCAAAAAGCAAAGGAGAAAAAGAAAGATATAAGCATCTGAAAGCAGAGTTCCAAAGAATAGCAAGAAGAGATAAGAAAGACTTCTTCAGCGGTCAGTGCAAAGAAATAGAGGAAAACAACAGAATGGGAAAGACTAGAGATCTCTTCAAGAAAATTAGAGATACCAAGGGAACATTTCATGCAAAGATGGGTTCGATAAAGGACAGAAATGGTATAGATCTAACAGAAGCAGAATATATTAAGAAGAGCTGGCAAGAATACACAGAGGAACTGAACAAAAAAGATCTTCATGACTTGGATAATCATGATGGTGTGATCACTCATCTAGAGCCAGACATCCTGGAATGTGAAGTCAAGTGGGCCTTAGGAAGCATCACTACAAACAAAGCTAGTGGAGGTGATGGAATTCCAGTTAAGCCATTCAAAATCCTGAAAGATGATGCTGTGAAAGTGCTGCACTCAATATGCCAGCAAATGTGGAAAACTCAGCAGTGGCCACAGGACTGGAAAAGGTCAGTTTTTATTCCAATTCCGAAGAAACGCAATGCCAAAGAATGCTCAAACTACCGCACAATTGCACTCATCTCACATGCTAGTAAAGTAATGCTCAAAATTCTCCAAGCCAGACTTCAGCAATACGTGAACCGTGAACTCCCTGATGTTCAAGCTGGTTTTAGAAAAGGCAGAGGAACCAGAGAATACTGGCGTCGGGTGCCCATTGCCTTCTCCGAGGAAGAGGACAGAATAGTTGAATCTTTCACAAGAAAATGACCCAGTGCCTTCTGAGCTTGTATGCTTGCTTTCTTATGCTGACTTGACATCTCAAACATTGTAGAAAATTTCTTATTTTTCTAACTAAGCCTTTAATGAATCAAGTAAAAAGCATGGTTAAACAGTTGTAAAAAAAAAGAAAAAGAAAAAGCAAGAGAGTTCCAGAAAAACATCTATTTCTGCTTTATTGACTATGACAAAGCCTTTGACTGTGTGGATCACAATGAACCATGGAAAATTCTGAAAGAGATGGGAATACCACACCACCTGACCTGTCTCTTGAGAATTCTATATGCAAATCAGGAAGCAACAGTTAGAACTGGACATGGAACAACAGACTGGTTTCAAATAGGAAAAGGAGTACGTCAAGGCTGTATATTGTCACCCTGCTTATTTAACTTATATGCAGAGTACATCATGAGAAACGCTGGACTGGAAGAAACACAAGCTGGAATCAAGATTGCTGGGAGAAATATCAATAACCTCAGATGTGCAGATGACACCACCCTTATGGCAGAAAGTGAAGAGAAACTAAAAAGCCTCTTGATGAAAGGGAAAGAGGAGAGTGAAAAAGTTGTCTTAAAGCTCAACATTCATAAAACCAAGATCATGGCATCCAGACCCATCAGGAGTACGTCAAGGCTGTATATTGTCACCCTGCTTATTTAACTTATATGCAGAGTACATCATGAGAAACGCTGGACTGGAAGAAACACAAGCTGGAATCAAGATTGCTGGGAGAAATATCAATAACCTCAGATGTGCAGATGACACCACCCTTATGGCAGAAAGTGAAGAGAAACTAAAAAGCCTCTTGATGAAAGGGAAAGAGGAGAGTGAAAAAGTTGTCTTAAAGCTCAACATTCATAAAACCAAGATCATGGCATCCAGACCCATCACTTCATGGGAAATAGATGGGGAAACTGTGGAAACAGTGTCAGACTTAATTTTTGGGGGCTCCAAAATCACTGAAGATGGTGACTGCAGCCATGAACTTAAAAGACACTTACTCCTTGGAAGAAAAGTTATGACCAACCTAGATAGCATACTAAAAAGCAGAGACATTACTTTGCTGACTAAGGTCCATCTAGTCAAGGCTATGGTATTTCCAGTGGTCATGTATGGATGTGAGAGTTGGACTGTGAGGAAGGCTGAGTGCCGAAGAATTGATGCTTTTGAACTGTGGTGTTGGAGAAGACTCTTGAGAATCCCTTGGACTGCAAGAGATCCAACCAATCCACTCTGAAGGAGATCAGCCCTGGGATTTCTTTGGAAGGAATGATGCTAAAGCTGAAACTCCAGTACTTTGGCCACCTCATGCGAAGAGTTGACTCATTGGAAAAGACTCTGATGTTGGGAGGGATTGGGGGCAGGAGGAGAAGGGGACGGCAGAGGATGAGATGGCTGGATGCCATCACTGACTCGATGGACAAGAATCTGAGTGAATTCCAGGAGTTGGTGATGGACAGGGAGGCCTAGTGTGTTGCAATTTATGGGGTCACAAAGAGTCAGACACAAAATCACTGCAGATGGTGATTGCAGCCATGAAATTAAAAGACGCTTACTTCTTGGAAGAAAAATTTTGACCAACCTAGATAGTATATTCAAAAGCAGAGACATTACTTTGCCGACTAAGGTCCATCTAGTCAAGGCTATGGTTTTTCCTGTGGTCATGTATGGATGTGAGTGTTGGACTGTGAAGAAGGCTGAGTGCCGAAGAATTGATGCTTTTGAACTGTGGTGTTGGAGAAGACTCTTGAGAGTCCCTTGGACTGCAAGGAGATCCAACCAGTCCATTCTGAGGGAGATCAGCCCTGGGATTTCTTTGGAAGGAATGATGCTAAAACTGAAGCTCCAGTACTTTGGCCACCTCATGTGAAGGGTTGACTCACTGGAAAAGACTCTGATGCTGGGAGGTATTGGGTGCAAGAGCAGAAGGGGACGACCGAGGATGAGATGGCTGGATGGCATCACTGACTTGTTGGGCATGAGTCTGAGTGAACTCTGGGAGTTGGTGATGGACAGGGAGGCCTGGCGTGCTACAATTCTGGGGTCGCAAAGAGTCAGACATGACTGAGTGACTGAATTGAACTGAATAAGTATTCCACTTCACTATGATGAATATAACTACACACACACACACACACACACATGCTTGGCCCTCCATAGCTGTGGATTCTGTACCTGTAGATTGAATCAACTGTGGATTGAATATATGGGGGTGGAGGATGGGAAATTCAGAGGTTTCCAAAAAGGAAAACTTGAATTTTCCATATACTGGCAACTATTTATATAGCATTTTCATTGTGTTAGGTATTATACATAATTTGTATATGATTTAAAGTATACAGGAGGATTACTGATAAATAGTTTACATGCAAATACTGTGCTGTTATAAGGACTTGAGCATCCTTAGATTTTGTTATCCATGAGGACCCTGGAACCAATCTCCAGGGGAGACCAAGAAATGACGCATGTATCTGCAATATCAGATTTTTTTTTGTAGATGAACTGAAGTCTATTCAGTACTTTAAAAGAATGCAATAGATATGTTCATGTCCAAAAGTCATCTCTACAATAGAGTTAGCCAGCTTCTTTCTTTCTCTTTCTGACTTCACTCTGTATAATAGGCTTTAGGTTCATCTACCTCATTAGCATTGATTCAAATGCATTCCTTTTTACGGCTAAGTAATATTCCATTGTATATATGTGCCACAGCTTCTATATCCATTCATCTGTTGCTGGACATCTAGGTTGCTCTTGAGAGCTTACAGTGAATGGTGTGGCCAGATTCATGGTCTCTGAAGGAGAAGATTTAACTCTGGGACCAAAGATGGTCTCAGTTACTCAGAACTTTGTGTAGATTTTCTTTAAAGTGAAAGTGACAGAAATAGCTTCTGACATAGACATCAGAAGGGGGCATGGGACCACCCGCCTCAGTAGTTTAAGTGGGACCTTATACATGTCTCAACTAGCTGCTGAGAATAGATAAAAAGGATACCTCAAAGTTGTAATTACGAGTTCCACCAGACCCTTTCCCAAGGCATATCCTAAGATAACTTTGGTACAAGATTAGCCAGGGAGAACAGGATTGCAGGCAATGTCCCTGGGTGAGATACTCTGTTGCTGTGTAATCAGGGGTGCAAGGCCTGAGAAACAGGTTTCCAGGCAAGATTTGTTACAATTATAATTATTAATATAGAGCCTAAGGAAAGCATTTCCATGAGTAAGACATTGTGCTGTGTGATCCTAAAGAAAGGCCAGTTCTGGGGCAAGATACGTTGTTGCACAAGGCTTTAGGGCGGCCTGAGTGAGAATGTTCACCACCTCCTCAAAGGGCCTTGGATGGGCCTGCCTTAGCTTAACTCTGTCACTCTCATATCCTAGCTACTTTAAATAATGCTGCAACAGACACTGGGGTACATGCAAGGTAGGAAGGAGGTTCAAGAGGGAGGGGACTTATGTGTCCCTATGGCTGATTCATGTTGATGCATCCAGAAACCAGCCCGATATTGTAAAGCAATTATCCTTCAAGTTTACTTTAATTTTAAATTAAAACTTAAAAAGCTTATTTGAACTCGGATGCTGGAAACAGGCTAATCCCAGAGTGTCGTGAATACCTAAGGCCATTTTTTTCTCCCCTCAAAGGGTTCACAGTCCCCTAAGAGAGGCAGACAGACACACAACAAACTAACCAGATTACTGTGTGGAAAGACAGTGGTCACCAAGGTGCAGAATGTGAGGACTTCACAGAACATATCACCCAGACCAAGTAACCATGGAAGGTGTCACCAAGAAGTAAAGAAGCCACGCATCTCGTGAATTTCAGAGGAGTTAGAATGAGCAACAGGGAATGAGAAATGCTGAGGGTTCAAAGTGAACGAAGACACAGAAGATAACACTGAGCCTTTCCAAAAGGACAAATGCTTCATTGCTGAGAACTCAGAGACTCACTGTGCCCCCAGGCTTCAGTCTCTGAAGTCGACCTTCTTCTCTATGTGGCCACGGGGGCATCCTATAGTGCTGCAACCCTCATTCTTGTCAACAGAAGGCATTGCTGTCCCTGAGCTAGTGCTGAACTTTCATCTTAATTTATGGCACAACCATCGTGATGAAAGCACAGGCTGGAAAGTCAGACTGATGCTCAGCCACTTCTACTTGATTGGTTATCCATGGGCTATGTAACTTCTGTGGACTTTAAAAGCTTATTTGTAGAATGGGTATACATAAAGCACCCACCTGAATCTCTGAAGTGTGAAGGATGAACTAATCCACTGAACGACTACAACTTTGAATGAGCATTCTATGGGTAGAGAAGCGTGGTGCCTTGTCCATAATGAATAAGAAAGCAAAGCGTTAGTCACTCAGTTACTCAGTTGTGTCTGACTCTTTGAAACCCAATGGACTGTGGTCCACCAGAGTCCTCTGTCCACAGAATTCTCCAAGCAGCAATACTGGAGTGGGTTGCCATTCCCTTCTCCAGGGGATCTTCCCAATCCAGGGATAGAACTCAAGTTCCTGAATTGCAGGCATATTCTTTGCTGTCTGAGCCACCAGGGAAGCTCTCAATAATGAAGCTATTGGTATTATTTATCTTTATGATGATAACGTTAGTATTAATACAAATTGACATGTTAATACCATTGTTATCTAACTATCCCTTTTAGTTAAAAGACAAGGGAATAAATTGAAACTCTTGCCTCTCCTTTATTGCCCTCCTTTCCCCTATAGGAACATGTCACTGTGCAAATACTCCTGCCCTGAAATTTCCATTCATTTTTTATTACCATGATAAATCTTCCTCTAATATATGTACGTAAAATCTTATACTTTTGATGAGTCTGGGATCTTTAGACATACTTCCCTTGGAGGACGTCTGAAGGCAGGAATATGCAATGACTGCTGAATGTTTCATAAGCACTGTTCAGTTTATGCCAATATCTAAGACATACTACGCTTGTGATGGTTTAAATGGTACCAATAATAAAAACAAACACCACAAGTGCAGAGACCCTCCTGGGATGGTGAACATTCCTGGAGATAAAGCTTTCCCTTGACTAGCACTTTTGACAATGCTTCTAAAAGCAAAGCTATGCAACACTTCCTTTCTTGTGGAATGTTTTGCATTATATCACATTTGGAAGCAACTATCTTTGGAGCGATCCACGTTAGATGCAGCTCTATCTCGGTACAGCCTGCTGACCTCTGGGACCCGTGAGATGGAGCAAAATTCCCAGGGAAGTTACCTCTGACTTCCCCACCAGGTCCCCTGCCTGTCCCCACACTTCAGCCTTGTTTGCTGACTTTCCAGGGCTTGCCTGTCACTCTGCTCTGGAAGTGCTGATAGCCTCAGCCTGACCCCCACATATGCTGGGGTGGCCTGCACCCATTTCACAGATTGGCTCCTGCCTAGCCAACAAGAGAAGGCTGAGCACAGGATCTGGAATGTGCTTTTCTCCAAACACGTTAAATTTTGCTTTATGTGCACTTGCTGGGGTACCTGCCGTTACGTCTGTCTCTCCTACTGTGTTATGGACAGGCTCTTGATTCTGTCACACTGTCTCTGCAGTTTTCATTTCATCAAACAGTTCTCTTTTTTCCTGTTTAGTCATAGGCCCTTTTGGTGAATAAATTTTGTCTCTGTTGCTATTCCAACCATGTCTAAGAACCTTGTCTCAAATGGACCCAGAGAATAGACATTGCAACCTGTTTGTGTTCTATGTCTAGGCAGAATTAGCCTTTCATGCTTCCTAACAATCTGACCACTTTGCAGAGAATTCACTTACATTATTCTTTTAAAATTATGTATTTTTATCAATTATTTTTTCTAGTATGTGAGGCTATTCAAGAATAGAGCCCTTTTATTTATTTTTAATCACTCCAACCCCTAGTACAGTGTCTACCTGAATGAATGTTGGCTGAAGTTAAAAATATATTAATAACAACATCACTTTGTACTTTGCACTCAGTTAATCACTGAGCACTTCACTCAGGGAGGGGGGCTTAACACAAGCTCTTCAGATCTAAGTAACAGTTCCATGCATGGCCAAACACTCCTTGAATCAAGATGAACCACAGAGGCTTATGTTTTCTCCCCAATACTGTCTTACATTTAAGTCTAGCTGGAAATACACATGCACAAATTAAGCTTCTTAAAAGGCCACTACCATGAGATAAGTACTCTGTTATCTTCAAACTCTGATTAAAAATCTGGATGCAAGAATGCTGACTATTGACTACACAATGCATAATTAAGGTTCTGCTCAGCAAATAGAAAATCTAATTTAAGGAAACCACTATCATGCCCCCCAACCCTGAAATTATTCCCTTGCTTTAACAAATAATTCTTTTCTGTTCTCACTATAGTACATGTATTATTGGACTATCTTGTATGATTTAACACTAAATAATCACTGCATGCAGAGTAAAGAGCAGGATATAATTCTTCTAGAAGGTAATTTCCCCTTAGATATTATGGGTTAGAAAAAAGGATAGTTCTATGTGTTTAGGGGGTGTTGGTCTTTCTACTGTTACTAGGTGATTCTTCCGGTTCAGCTGCCACTCTTCACGCTCATCACTTCCTCCACTCTATCCACCTCCGTATCAGCTAGGTTTGCAAAGTCCAGTTGCTGGGGGAAAACGGCTCCCCTATGCCATATATAGATGACATTTGTAAAATAATTTGGTTGCATTGGGAAAGGGAGTGCAGAAAAGATTTAAGGTTCATTACTTTCAGCATTTGTAAAAACTTTCTTCTTCTTCCAAAAACAAGTATATGTTGTGATGGTTGACAGTGGTATTTGCACAGTTCTTTTAGAAAGGACACAAAACTCTTTGTCACTAGATGACCAACATACCCAGCCCTCTCCTTCAAATGTATCCATAGCTCACAAACACTTCTCATCTTACTTTCTCATCTCAACTTGGTTAGAAATTGGAACATTTACCCTGCCTAATAAAGTTCAGTATTCCTGGAAACTTCCTATCTTACTCTGCCACCTAAACTATCTCATTGTTTTTCTTATTTTGCCAAAATTCTTCTGCAGATGGTTAGCAATGAATAATTGGAGCAACTAATTTCAGCTAATTTGGTAGAAAATTAATTATCTGCTTAAACTTAAATAATGTCTTAAGCTAGCTAAAGAGCACTTAAGGGCATTAAAACTATAATGATGTTGGAATGGGTGAAAGCAAAGCAGGATTTTATAGTTATTTTTTGTCAAGAGGACCGTTTGACTCTCATGGCCTTGTGCCGTGTGGACAGTGGCTGTTCCTATTTGCAGTGAGGCCAGAGGAGAAGTCAGCTAGCACAGCTCTCAGTTATTTTAGAATAATGTCTACTCACTGGTCCTGCTGTTCTTCCCAAGTCTGCATGTCAGGGATTACCCAGAGGTCAAATGGTTTTAGACAGAACACTCTGAAGGCTTGTGCCTTTAATGGAGTAGAACTTCTCATAAATCAGAGAGGCTCCCACTAAGATTTTATAATAGTGCATTTCACCCCTGTGTGAAAGACATGTTAGGATAATTAATCCTTTCCTGCCTAAGAAGATTTTAAGACAAAAGAAATCTGAGGGTCTCACTGGTCACTTTATAGATAAATATGTGGAGATGGAATTTGGAATTGTAGTTTTTGTTTTAATGAGAACTTCAGAATCCATTGAAACACTGTGGAACTTGATATTAACATTTGACTTCAAGAAGAAGAGGAGGAGAATCTCCACTCCTGCAAGATACCGCAGGAGCTTACAAAAGGGAAATAAACAAGGCAGCAGCCTGCTCCCATGGAGCCTGCATTCTGCTGAATGCAAAATTCTAGAACATTTTGATATTTTGTGCTTTGAGGGGATGTGTGTTTGAAAAGAAGATGAGATTATGAGAATGATTGAACATGGGTGACAGCTTTAAAACTGTTGAACAATGAGAAGGAAGAAAATGAAAAGTATTAGCATATGGCAACAGGAAGCCACTGATTATTCAAAAATCTCAAAATACTAAAGAAAGTAAAATATGTAATTGTATCACCTGCATGTATTTGAAATACTATCCTCATTGTAAAATCACTAAAGCCATATTATGTTTCTTTAGACAACTCTGATATTACAAATTTCAGCATACAAACTGAGAGTAAGCAGAAAGCTAAATTTTTTTCTGTAAGAAATGAAAAAAAAATACATACCTTAAAAAACTAGGGATAAAACTACCATATGACCCAGAAATCCAAATGCTACTCATATATGCATATACCCTGAGAAAACCATAATTGAAGAAAACATGTGTACCCCAGTGTTCACAGCAATGCTATTTATGACAGCGAGTATGTGGAAGCACCCTAGATGTCCACTGCCAGAAGAATGGATAAAGAATCCTTGGAACATATATACAATGGAATATTTCTTGGTTGTAAAATGAACACAGTTGAGTCAGTTCTAGTAAGGTGGATGAACCTAGAGCCTGTTATATAGAGTGAAATAAGTCAGAAAATCAAATTTTGTATACTAACACGTGTACACGGAATCTAGAAAAATGGTACTAATGAACCGATTTGCAAGGCAGGAATAGAGATGTAGAGAGCAGACTTTGGACACAGCAGGGGCAGGAGAGGTGGGACAAATTGAGAGAGAAGCATTGACATGTATACACTACCGTGTGTGAAATAGATAGCCACTGAGAAGCTGCTGTATGGACACAGGGAGCTCAGCGTGGCGCCCTGTGACGACCTAGAGGGGTAGGATGGGGTGGAGGGTGGTGGGGAGGCTCAAGAGGGAAGAGACATACGTATTCTTGTGGCTGATTCATACTGTTGTTTGGCAGAAGCCAACACAATGTTTGAAAGAATTATCCTCCAATCAAAAATAAAAAAACACACACCTAAGAAAAATCCATTTTTTAGTCTAAAGCCAATTGTTTTCCTTCATTTGATTTGCATTTCTATACTCTCCTATTTAGCTGAATCTATTTCCTTTTTTTTTTTTTTTTTTAATTTCACTGTGTGGGAGAAGTCTATCAGTTTGGTTCCTAGTAATATAGTTGCATGACTCCTGGAGTTAAGCTTTGTCAACATGATAGGCAAGATCTTACACTATTTCTAACTATGACCTCATTCTTTTCAGATGCATACTTTTTTTTTTTTTTTTTTTGTATTTTTACTCTTTTCCTGATTTTCAGCAGTGCATAGATTGGCCAACTAAAACTTCCATTTATGTGCAGATTGTCAGCATAGTCAATGAGCTCTGCCATCTGCCTAGCTGAGAAAGGTTCCTGGGTGAGCATACTGGAAGGACACCCTCACTTCCATAATAGCAGTTGCTAGTCCAAAAGAAAGGAGAATTCTGCACACTTGTCTGATCTCTATGTCCCTGCTATGATGGAATCAAGCCTGGCACTGTCATTTGGACTGCTAATGTTATTAAGAAGATGTAGCAACTAGCAGTTCATTCCTTACTGAGACATATTCTGCAGAACTATGAAGAAAGAAAAGCCTTTAGATTTAATGATTTCATCTTCATGTTTTCATTTATATAGATAAAATCTGAGCAGTTAAAAAAGTTAGGCAAAAAACACCTCTTCACTCCAAGTGATAGTATCACTCTCTAAACCTATCTCAGCTCTCCCTTCATTCTACTTAATCTTTCTCATTTATCCGTTCCAGTATTCTTGCCTAGAGAATCCCATGGACAGAGGAGCCTGGTGGGCTGCAGTCCACGGGGTTGCAAAGAGTCGGACACGACTGAGCGACTTCACTCACTCACATAATGTTTAGGCAGCCATTTAAAACCCTTCATGTTATGTCATCCAACTTCACCTCTCTCAGCACGTAACTCAATGTCTTGCATTTAAATTAGAAAGTGTTCAATGAACACAAGTGTATGGTTGTTGTTGTGTGTTCGCTCAGTCATGCCTGACTCTCTGCAGCCCCATGGACTGTAGCCTGCCAGGCTCCTCTGTCCATGGGATTCCCCAGTCAAGAATGCTGGAGTGGGCTGCCATTTCCTCCTCCAGGGGATCTTCTTGACCTAGAGATCAAACCCATATCTCCTACATTGGTAGATGGGTTCTTTACCACTGAGTCACCAGCGAAGCTCAAGTATCTGATAAATGGATGCAAAACAGTGCAAATGTTTAGCTATGTTAAAGAATAGAAACAGGAGAATGCATAATATGCCACATTCAGATAAGAGGAAAGACAGTTTGAAGAAATGAGATGATTATGCGGTGTGTGGGGGCGCTTTTCCTTCTGTGTAGACAGAAAATTTGCTTTCAGCATGACTTTGATTATTTTATATATGAATATAAAAATACATTTCTATACTCCCACATTACACTATAAGACTTTATTTCCTAGAAAGAGAGATTTTGACTACTTCCACGGCTGAATCTCCATGAATGAGCACTAATGTCACATTAGTAAAAGGGGTTAACGTGTGCTCAGTGGTGTTCGTCTCTTTAGCCCATCAGGCTCCTCTGTCCATGGAATTTTTCAGGCAAGAATACTAGAGTGGGTTGCTATTTCCTTCTCTAGGGGGTCTTCCTGATGCAGGGATTGAACCTGAGCCTCTTGCATCTCCTGCATTGGCAGGCAGATTCTTCACCACTGTGACACCTGTTTGTTGACTTTTTCTTAGATCAGGTTGGGGAAGTTAAAGACAAATTTCATATCATTGGAGTAAGTTTTAAAAAACTTTTTCTAAATCTATGTCACAGTTACCCTGGAGGAGATGTTAGAAGAGAGTTCTTTTTGTTTTCAGGTTGCCGTATTATTTTTAGATTGTCTTTCATATTTTCATTTACATTTCCTTGCTGCAGCATCTGGTTGAAAAGTTTCCCATGCTACTTATACTGGGACAGAACCTTTCAACTTGTCCTTGTCCAGTTGACAATCTGTGGTCCTTGGGCGTCAACTCCTTTACTGCCCTCTCTGTGTAAGCCATGGCAACCTTCTTTGAGTCCTCATGATATATTGTCCAGATTTTTAACATGATATTATAAGTTGCCCCATGGATATTTTCTTTTCTCCTTCTCAGTAATACTGAAATATCCCCAAAGGTAAGAGTTTAATGGGTTTTATGCCTTTTGTCCCCGTTGTCTACCAAAGTGCATGACATACATTGAATTAGCTGAAAAAAAAATCATAAAATCAGTCATTATCCTTCAATCCTTGAACAGACTATTTTGGTTTATCACTACTACATAAAATTTCCATATGCTAAAAATCAGCATAAACTGCTTTTTACTTAGAAGGATATAAATTACAGAATATAAAGTTTGAGACATCAGGATGGTACAGACTTCCAGAGTGCAACTGACATGTTGATGAATTAGGTTTAGTCATGGATATTGGATGAGAGAAGGGAAAATTATATAGCAGATTCTATTTGGCATAATAAAACACAGAGGTAGAAATTAATATATTCCTTCTCAAAAGGTAATGCAAATAGCATTATTTTCACTTGTTAAGTGTCTCTCATGAAACACACACAGTGCCAGGTGTTTTTATACCTTTGGTCGCAAAACAACTGTGCCAGCTGGTTTTACGTAGGTTTCTAGATGGAGAGACTGAGATGCAGGTGCTTTATTAAACTTAAGTAGCAATATTAGAATTTGAAGCCATCACTCATTTTCTCTGATCCTGAGATTATCTCGCTAAACCTCCCAGTCATAATTAAATCAAGCTGGGATAAAGTCATTTGTAAGAAGAAAAGAGGTATTATGAATTTTGAGTCCTTGTTTTGTGACAGAAAACATTATTTATATCTTAGACGGTAGTGATAGTATTCTACCCAACTTAAACTTTAGACAAAAAATTAATAGAAAATAATAATAGCCAATGTTTTGTAATGCTTTACAGTTTAAGGTGGTTTTATTATAATTAAGTTTATTTGGGCTTTTAGGAGATTTCAAGAGCAATGTTGTTTAAGTTGATCCAGAAAAGAAAGAAACAGTTTCCTGAGGATTCTGAAATGTCACCAAATTAGTTTGATTTTCCTCTTCAAGTCCATTTCCCATCTAAAATGCAAATTTATTTATACACATTCTCCTTTCTTTCTCATATGTATGTATCTATATTTCTATCAAAAGACATATATATTGTGTTATATGCATGTTAATAATATTTTGTCTCAGTTTAACATAAGATAATCATTTTATAGATTTAATCATCTCTTTTTGCAACTGATTATTTGGAATAAGTTCCAAAATTTCCTTTACCAGTTCACTGCAATCTAACATGGGTGCTGTTTCCTGAGATAACCTCATAAACATTGCACTTGCAGAAAACATGGAAAAAATAAGTCATTCTTTTTTTAATGGAATGACCCTGAAATCTAGGTAGGAAAATGCAGTTAAGTATAATTGGAACAATAAAGCTATTCACCTGAATTTAGATCCAGCAATTAAGTAGCAAAATTTTACAGTGCAAGTATTATATCAGAGTAGCAGTTAGAAAACGATATTAGATGTTTCTCCTCTGTTCTAGGACATACATCAGATAAATAACAGCTAGTTCAAACAACATCAAAGAAAGAAAAATTTCCAAATGAGCGGCAGACACAAAAATAACTGGATTGAAAGAAGAGAAAGATTATTGGAGGAGAGATAGCATGAAAAATGTTTTATCAAAGAGAAATGATCTAAAGGTTTAAAGGAACACACAATTTTAGGAGAAAGGAGTGACTTCTGGGTCTGAAAAAAAAAAAAAGGTAGATGGAAAAAGCACAGGAATATGATAAAAATGGTGAAGAGCCCAGTTGGGCCGTACTGAAAATTGGGAAAATTGAATGGTGGAGCGATGGTTTAAGAGCCAGTTTTAAGCCATGAATCTATCTTAACTGGCTGAGCATGAAGTAGTACTTTTGGTAACAGCAATATTAGATTTCAAGTACCCAGGCAAAAGAAGTAGAGTGAGAATTTTAGAAAATATTCTAGAAAGCAGAGTAGGCATTTTCCTCTAAATGCTGAAATTGTAAAATTATCCTCATAAATTAAGACATGCAATTTCAGATTTTAAAAATATAAACAGTATATCCAAAAGGAGTTTTGTATTCAAGTCTCCATAATTGATTCATTTAAAGTAAGCAATCCTAGAATTACAAGAACATAAAATTTTAACTTTGTTTTAATGAGCCCCTGAAAATGTTTACTTTATAAAAAACGTTTCCCATTTATTTTGTAAATGCTGTTCATGATCATTTTCCCTAGCATAAATGAATTATGCATGACTTCAGTGTAAAGTTTTTCTTCCTATGATGTGGAGACATTAAGGAGTCAGAGTACTTTTAAAATATAAATATAATTTTGTAAAAAAATGAAACAATGTTTTTAAATATTTAAGAGAATAAAACAAAGAAGCCATTCATTTTGCTATTAACCAATGCATGTCTTCCATGGGCCAAAGGGAATTTTTAAAAAAGCTCTTCAAACCATAACATATGGGCAGAAAATGTTGATTTTTATACGTTTTAAGAAGGGTGGTGCAATATTTTACTAAAAATTATAATAAAAAGAAAGGATTAGAGAGAAGAGGTACATCAGTTGAAAAATGGCAGCCCCTTTCATCCAAAATTCAACTATATTATATAAGTACTGTGAAGAGAATATTCACTATTAAAAATTATGTCATATGCATTAAATTATTAAATAATACATCTAATTTATTGTCATAATAGTTGAGTATTGTATGCTCACATGATAATGGCACATATTGGAATGTGGAACGTTTCTTTTTCCTTGATTCATATGAATATGAAGCATAATATGCTTGGTGTTGATATATAGATATATGGACACATACATACATATGTGTGTATACATATATCTGCCTTCAAAAGATTATTTCCATTTATAATTCACATGATTTAGTTGCTAAGTTGTGTCTGACTCTTGCAACCCCATGGAATGTAGCCCACCAGGTTCCTCTGCTCATGGGATTTCCCAGGCAAGATTACTGGAGTGGGTTGCCATTTCCTTCTTCAGGGGATCTTCCCGACCCAGGGATCAAACCCCCTGTTTCCTGTGTCTCCTGCATTGCAGGAAGGTTCTTTACTTGCTGAGCCATCAGGGAAGCCATAATTCACAAGCATCCATACTAATTTACTAGGCAGAACAAAATATATTAGGCGAAGTAAATGATATTTTATTAAAAGATGAACAATGAAAAACAAAGCAGTAATTATAAGGATAGGAGTTATGAAACATGCAAATTCAATAACAGAGGATGAAGATATTTAAAGTAATTTTTGGCAAGCTTGCAATATTTAGCTGAACATTTTTATATGTAATTAGATTATGAAATAAAGCCAGCTGGCTCTGTAAAGCTTTAAATACTGTGTAAACACAAAAGCATATGGTCTTTTGACGATGTTAGCCTATTTCAATCTAGGTATTATACTTACCTGTTCTCAATAGTTTCAAACTTCTGAAGCAATTTTCCACTGGCTAAAAATAATTATGAAAATAATACTTATCTGATCTATGCCAGTCAGTGACTTCTATATATGTGTCAAATGTGACAAATGCCCCTTGTATTCTGTCATTCATCTAATTGGGCTATGCTGTGGTAAGTCGTGTCCAACTCATTTTGATCACATGGACTGTGACCCACCAGGTTCCTCTGTCCATGGGATTCCAGAGGCAAGAACACTAAAGTGGGTTGCCATTTCCTCCTGCAGGGGATCTTGCTGATCCAGGGACTGAAGCTGTGTTTCCTACACCCCCTGCATTGGCAGGAGGGTTTACTAGTCCACCTGGGAAGCCCATTCATCTAATTAATAGATAATATTTGCCTTAACGGAGAAGGCAATGGCAACCCACTCCAGTACTCTTGCCTGAAAAATCCCATGGACAGAGGAGCCTGGTGGGCTACAGTCCATGAGATCGCTTAGAGTTGGACATGACTAAGGGACTGCACTTTCACTTTTCACTTTCATGCATTGGAGATGGAAATGGCAATCCACTTCGGTGTTCTTGCCTGGAGAATCCCAGGGACGAGGGAGCCTGGTGGGCTGCCGTCTATAGGGTCACACACAGTTGGACACGACTGAAGCAACTCAGCAGCAGCCTCAGCAGCATTTGCCTTAAGGTTTTTGAATGGTTCAGTTCACTTCAGTCGCGCAGTCGTGTCCAACTCTGTGACCCCATGAATCGCAGCACGCCAGGCCTCCCTGTCCATCACCATCTCCTGGAGTTCACTCAGACTCATATCCATCGAGTCAGTGATGCCATCCAGGCATCTCATCCTCTGTCATCCCCTTTTCCTCCTGCCCCCAATCCCTCCCAGCATCAGAGTTTTCTCCGAGTCAACTCTTTGCATGAGGTGGCCAAAGTACTGGAGTTTTAGCTTCAGCATCATTCCTTCCAAAAAAATCCCAGGGTTGATCTCCTTCAGAATGGACTGGTTGGATCTCCTTGCTGTCCAAGGGACTCTCAAGAGTCTTCTCCAACACTGGAGTTCAAAAGCATCAATTCTTCAGCACTCAACTTTCTTCACACTCCAACTCTCATATCCATACATGACCACTGGAAAAACCATAGTTAAGAACAATTAAATATAATTCCCCAGTTGGAACTTGCCAAGAAAGCATCTATAGTTTTGGAAGATATGTTCAAACAAACATGTCTAGTTTCCAAGTTAATAAATGTTGGCACTGCTGGATCCTACATTTTTTTTACTGATTTCCTTCCTCAAATTACTAAGTATTCAGAAACATGCATATGGTAATTTCTGTCAAAGCTTTCTCCCTTCAAAATTAATAAGTAGGCAATAAATTCATTAGAATAAATTTGAAAATAAGATGTTATTTAATGTTTTTATTCACTTTAATTTTATATTCAGTTTAGATTACACATATTCTCTTATATTGAGAAATCATGAAAAGTTAGTTAAACACGCTGTTTTAGTCTTAAAATACTGAAGTCATTCCAGTTTGCCAGTATCTTGGTTGGAATAGGGTAATTATAGGAAGCATGAATCTGTTTGGACCGTATACAGTTTTTTTTTTATTAGTTTTGCATTTGAAAAATATATAGGTTTGAAGTTGTTGTTCAGTTGCTGTCATGTCCTACTCTCTGCAACCCCATGGCCTGCAGCATACCAGGCTTCCCTGGCCTTCACCATCTCCCTGAGTTTGCTCAAACTCATGTCCATTGAGTTGGTGATGCCATGCAACCATCTCATCCTCTGTCTCCCCTTTCTTCTTCTCCCCTCAATTTTAGGTGGCCAAAGTATTGGAGCTTCAAGTTGGCTGTTTATAAATATATGACATTGATTTTTATAATACTCTTCTTTACATACAAAGACTATAGCTGATACCATATGTTTCCTTTTTCTCTTCTGTTACCTTTAATATAAAGTATGTAGTTATACTTTCAAATGAAAGTCTCTACATAAGCAACTATATAACCGCTTATTTTTCAAATCTCCTTCTTCATAATTATTCCTGAACAGGCCTCTTCTATTCTGGTCTTTTCCTCTTTTCAACTCATTTTATACTCGACCAGTAGTGTTAATAAAATATTCTCCCTTGGAAATTTCTTCAAGTATCCTCAGTTTTGTTTTTTAAAAATAAAAGTACAAACTTTTTAACCTGATTGTTAAACATTTCACGCTTCCTCTTGACTGTTCAAGTTTTCCACTTCAATTTGATGACCTGTTATTTATTTTTTTTAAATCATTTACATTAGCCAAATTATACTGTTTGCTATTATTCTCATCTCTTGGGGTCCATCACACACGTGGTTCCATAGGCCTCTCCTGTTTCTATATACAAGTTATTTCTGTAACAAGTCAAGGTCATGTTACACTGGCCTCTTCTGTTCAGTTCAGTCACTCAATCATGTCTGACTCTTTGCGACCCCATGACCTCAGCACACCAGGCCTCCCTGTCCATCACCAACTCCCGGAGTTTACTCAAATTCATGTCCGTTGAGTCGGTGAAGCCATCCAACCATCTCATCCTCTGTTGTTGCCTTCTCCTCCTGCCTTCAATCTTCGATGGGTTAGCCCTCTCTAATTTCCAGCTCATTTAATAGCCCGTTCTTTCCCCAATGGAGTTTCATATGATTATGAACCTTAGCCTATTTGTTTATAGTTAATATCCAGCTGTACCTGTAGACTGTTTTTATTGGATTAGAAATTTCTTAAAAATAATCTTTCTCATCCCTTGAGTAATATTTATCACTCAGTATTTTTGATAAACGATTTTTCTCCATATCAGATATCCTCTCCAGCCTGTCTTATTTCCTAGGCAACAAAGCCCCAGGGTGCAAAAGAAAATATATCTTAATACTTAATCTGGTAGTGTTTGAGAATCATAAATTATTATTCTATTACTTTGACATCTAAATAAAAAATACACATTTTATCTAAATAAAAGAAATATACATTTATTTTCTAATTCTAAGAAACATTATATTTAAGGTAGGAAACCAAGTATTTCTTTTAATTTTTACCCAGTAAAGCACTTTCGATATTAAGCTTTCTAGAGTATGCCTATAATTTTCCTCTTTTTGCATTTGAGATTCCAAATCATCTTGATATTTTTTCTATTCTATGATGTGTTGGATATTTACTTTTTTATCAACATGTTTGCATATGAGAGTTTCAGCATTAATTCTCACTTTCATATAACTGTTACCTCTTAGTAAAAGTTATCTATTCTCTTATCAGTGTATATGAATATGAAATTGAAGGTGCAAAATAAACAGTATATCTTTTCTAACACATTGTTGAATATAGAATGATGTTTGTGCAAAATCAATAAAATATATGAAATCACCATAGAACAATTGCTCTAAGTTGCTCAAGTTATTCAATAAAGTAAAAATCCATGAATTAGCATGAAGAAAGCTAATTTTTTTCTAGATCATCTTTTTCACAAGGACCAAACTTAGCATAATGGCTTTTATTCTAGACCTTGGAGATATTTATATTGATCCAATTTTTTATATATTCAGAGAAGAAAAATATGAAATTTTCTTAGGTTCCTCAGCACACGTGCAAGCTCAGTTGAGTCCAACTCTGTGACCTCATGGGCTGTAGCCTGCCAGGCTCTTCTGTCCATGGGATTCTCTGGGTAAGAATACTGGAGTGGGTTGCCATTTCATTCCCCAGGGGATTTTCCCAACCCAGGGATGAATCTGTGTCTCCGGAGTCTTACAACTGAATATAGGAGCTCTCCTTCCTAGTGGTTCACATAAGCACCAAGGAAAACAAAACAAAACAAAACATACAAGAGGAGGAGTATGTAAATGAACAATTAATAGAGAAAGAACAAATACATAGACTATTTGGAAGGCATTACAGTGAAATCTTTTATAAATACTGATAAAAATTTGACTTTTATATATATTTTTGAAGTTCTTATAAATGTTTGTCAATGATGTAAGTGGGGAATTTGAGCCTCCTGTGATTCCATTGATATAATGCTCATGTTCATGATATCAATCATGAACTTGGAATATGCAATCTAAATCCCTTAACTCAAGATTTTATTCTGCCCTTTAAACGGCAACCCACTCCAGTATTCTTGCCTGGAAAATCCCATGGATGATGGAACCTGGTAGACTACAGTCCATGGGTTCACAAAGAGTCAGACACAACTGACTGACTTCACTTTCTTTTCACTTTATCCAAAGGGTCTTTGTTTAAGACCCTTTTTTGAAACTTCTGTGATAGGATGCCTAGATAATAGTGCTCCAAAATTTCTGCTGCCAAAGGAATGTTTCTTTGCTTGCAGACTTCAAGTGTGCAAGGGCAGGAGTTTCCTATTTCTTTTTTTTTTTTTAATTATTTTTTATTGGAGTATAGTTGCTTTAAAATGTTATGTTAGTTCTACTGTACAACAAAATGAATCAGCCACATGTATACGTGTGTGTGGGTTAGTCGCTCAGTTGTGCTGACTTTGCGACTCCACTGACTGTAGCCCCCCAGGTTAAATAAAATCCTACAGTGTAATTTTGAACATGAGTATGAAAGGCAAAACAGGGGTACAATTAATTTTAACATTTTGGCTAAGTTTCCTATGTCTAGCATAAATAGGAATTGGCAAGCATTACCCTTTACAGAATTCCAACTAAATAAAAATAAGTTCTGGCTAGATGTATTATTTGTTACACTTTTATTATCCAGCCTTTAACTCATTATTCTACTGTGATGAAATACAAATTTAGCATAATGACTGGTATAATATTTCCTATAATTTTCATTCAAATATTAGGAGATCATGTTAGCTCTCTAAATTAATATTTTTTAAAGAATGTTTTTTGATGACTCCCACAATGTAGAATATGTAAATGTAAACTCATTTGCAAGGGCATTAGCCTCAATCTACAAACCTGCCTGATAGATGCTCTCTAGGCTGTATTATTATTGCTAAATTAATATAGCTAGGATTGTGGTGCTGACAAAGCAGATGTTTTACATGCAAATATTTGTCTTCTGTTGTCTTTATGCTTATCATCTCCTGCCCCAAATCAAGGTTTGATGAATATCTATGTGAGAATGTTAATTAGTTCATCAGTAGAAATAGGAAGAAACTGCAGGTAATGCTGCCATAAAATAGCTCCAAGTCAACTATAAGTATGTGTAGCTATGTTTATTTGCTGCTTGCTTTGGAATCATTGCTGAAAGTAGTTTGGCCTAATAAATGATACTCTTGCTTTCACAATCACCTAAGGACAAAAATTTAAATTTAGCTGTCTTGGGAATTTAATGGCTTCTAAATAAATCTTTTAAATTATTGTTTCAAGGCACTTTAAATTTAATTAGTAAATCTTTCTGTATGAGCCAAAACTGTATCATTTTAACAGCTTTCTTAAACCCACTGAGTTTTTGTTTTAAATCTCTAAAACCCAAGGAAGTCACTTGTTTTCCAAACAATCTCTTGGTTCACTATATCTCTCTTTCCATGAAAAGCAATTGCCCTACTTGTATTGGAGCATGCTATAATTATAATGTAGACCAAAAAAAGAAATTGCAGTGCCTATAGTGGCTTGTATGCTGAATCATGACTGCGACCCCATGGACTGCTGCCCACCAGGCTCTTCTGTCCATGGCATTCTCCAGGCAAGAATACTGGAGTGGGTTGCTATGCTCTTCTCTGAGGGATCTTCCCTACCCAGGGACCAAACCCAGGTCTCCCATATTGCAGGCTGATTCTTTACTGTCTGAGCCACTAGGGAAGCCCTGAGCCTCAATTATATCAGTTCATCAAGTTCGGGTTTTCCTATCCTGATATTGGTTCCCAAAGAAGTTTCATCTCTATAAGCTGTGATTCTCTGTATCTGCCTCTCCAATTTTAGGGGTGGCAGTTTGCCCTGTGACCCCACTTCTCTTACTAAGAAGCTGTGTCAATTTTTCAGTTCAGCTTTTTCATCTGGTAGGATAGAATGGTTTCATACTTCTTTCCCCCTTTTTATAGCTAAAAAATCTTAATAATTTTGGAATTGCCCATTCTTTGTTTAAATTTATTTTAAGGCTAAAGCTCTCTTTATTTGAAGGGGAAATTACACTAACTTCTCCATTTATCCTACAGTTATTGGTTTACAATGCTTTACTATATCTTTGTAGTTAATATCTTTTACTAAAACAATCCTTATAATCCTTTTTTACTAAAAAATCCATTTTTACTGAAAAAATCCTTTATAACCTTTTATTTTTTAGATTCTGCTCCCTGTTTTTTAACATCTTGGGTTTCATTCCAGGTAATGGATTTTGGATGGCTGTCACAATGTTTTTTTTGACTGTCTTGGGTTTAAAACAGTTTCTCTTAAATTGAATTAGAAATCAATAAGTTCTTTTGAGATACATTATTCATTTGAAAACCTTCCCCCCCAAAAACAAATTAGAAAGCATTTCCCATGATTGATTTGTTATGGAATTCTGGAGGAGAAGTAAGTTAAAGGTAACTGTGATTTCTTACCTGAGTTTCCTGGAAGAATAGTGTTGTTATTTATGGGAATGCTAAAAATTTATAGATATGAAGTTATGTATGATCACAAATTGTTGAACTGATTAAACTGAAAGACATTTGAAATTCAGGATAAATGCCAAATTAGATTATGTTAACATTAGAGAAACAATGTTTGAAAACTATGCATACATATTTCAAATCATATTTATAGTTTAAAGGTATGCATGTATATAGTTTTAATATGTAAATATATGTGTAATTTTATATATATATATATATATGGTTTACATGTGTATTTATACAAAATTTTAAAACATATGTCGTATGTATGTGTGTAATACTTGGAATAACTATAAAGACAGAATTCAAGAAGGGCTGCAATAGGAGGTGCCCAAATTGTTATTTATAAAGGTGGTCTCCTGGAACTGCCTTTTGGACCATGAGGAGGCCAGAGAATCCTATCTATGACATCACTGGAAGTTATCTTCCTTTGTTGTTATCTAGTTGCTAAGTCATGTCCAACTCTTTTTGTGACCCCATGGACGGTAGCCCACCCGGCTCCTCTGTTCATGGGATTTCCCAGGCAAGAATACTGGAGGGGGTGCCATTACCTTCCGCAGGGAATGTTCCCAACCCAAGAATGGAATTCGTGTCTCTTGCATTGCAGATGGACTCTTTACTGCTGAGCCACCAGGGAAGCTCGTCAGGCCCCTTACCTAGCTTTAAAAGGATTCAGATGCAACTTTTATATGTAATTTTGATTTAAAAATAAAAAAGGTCATCTTTTTATTTTGCTTAGAAATGATTTCTTACCTGTGGCTGATTCATGTTGATGTATGGCAGAGGTCAACATAATATTGTAAAGCAATTATCCTTCAATTAAAAAAGAATAATAAGAAAAAATAGAAATGACTTTCTTTAGCATAAAAACTTTCCTTCAAATATATCTTAGATTGTTCATTTTGCTATGTTGAACATGACCATACAATAAGGATAAAATTATATGTATTTGCATGTTAATTTTGTATGTGTAATTATGTCTAATCATCTATTTCTAAACAATCTTCCTGCTGCCATTTCCTCAGCCATTAATTTTATATTTCATGTAAGGAATTCCTGGTAGAACATAGAGGAACTAACCTATCTGTGGTAATTCACCTCCATAAGACTTATATTTATTTTTCTCAACACAGTCAGACCTATGTTTTTAGTTTAGTTTATTTGTCATGTATTATTTCTCACATATCTTTTCATTCAAAATTGATTGTAACATTTGCAGTTATTGTCAACTAGATGTACATTAATCAGATTTTAATATCTTAAGTGTTTTCTGTGCTCAAAGTTAGTTTTTAGTACAATGAATTTTAAATTTTGATTGTTAACATTATCTTTCTCCTCTATAAGTTTCAATAACTCTTTTCCCCTGTGAGGACAGTATGTGTGTTCTACTTTTTGACTGTCTGTGTCTGAGAGTATCTCTTTGTCACCAACATATATGAGTTTGCTTATATTTTATATTCTTCATTTGCAATATTATTGCTCTTCAAGTGCTGGATGTATCAATCTATTGTCTTCTGACACTTCATTTGCATGGAGAAATTTGACACTGGTATACTCAAGGCTCTTTTCTAATTTTAATAAATAATACATCTAACAGAATGTTTATTAGAGCTCTTGCCAGCTCACATATACAATTCATGATTATTGAGAATATCTTTAGATGCAATTTTTACATCTAATTTTCATCAATGAAGTGCCAACCTTTCATTTTCCTTAAAGATGGATTTTTTTAGCCTCAAATTTTTCTTCAGGCATGTCTCAGCTTATTTTGTTTTATTTGATCTAGTCACTCCATTGGGGAAATATAAATTATATATATGTTGGCATTTTCCTCCCTCATTTTAATATCTGTTACTTTCTTATCAGTTGCATCTATTTGCTCTTCTTCCTCTCTGTTGCTGCCAAGTCGCTTCAGTCGTGTCCGACTCTGTGTGACCCCATAGACAGAGCCCACTAGGCTCCTCTGTCCCTGGGATTCTCCAGACAAGAATACTGCAGTGGGTTGCCATTTCCTTCTCTAGTGCATGAAAGTGGAAAGTGAAAATTGAAAGTGAAGTCAATCAGTTGTGCTCGACTATTAGCAACCCCATGGACTGCAGCCTACCAGGCTCCTCCATCCATGGGATTTTCCAGGCAAGAGTACTGGAGTGGGGTGCCATTGCCTTCTCTGTTTTCCTCTCTATTAAGTTTTAATGATACATTTTTAGTACATTTTAAAAAATATTTTAATAGTCTTATAACAGTTGAACTTAATTCTACCTTTTGAGCTTTTCATTCCCTTGCAATATTTTCTCATCTTCCCCTTTGCTTTTTATTTCAAACCACCCCTTCTCATCTCAATCTGTGCTCACTTCGATTTCTCCATTAATTATAAAATGGGCACATACTCTTAGACTTTTTCAAGGATTCCAAACAACCTCCTGAAGTTTCCTTCTTGATTTTTTCAGAATGTCATTTTAGAGAAACGTTCCTTTAATCATTTACTTTAATTCATCATGCAGTGATTTTTTTCCCAAGAGGTCAATGTTAATAATTTTCCTCATTTCCAATTCTTGAAATATGAGATATGTTAAGGCTACTGTCTGTCAACACACAATAACCCTCTTTCAATTATACTGTTGAAGGGAAGGTTTTTGAACTTTTAAAAAACTCACTTTACAGTCTAATACCAACTTATTTATAAGCTTAACCCAGGACACTTCTCTTTGACAATAAGTGTATCATTTTTATCCTCTTTCTCTAAATATTTTAAAAGTCATCTTTCACTGTCCTGTAACAAAGCATTAAAATGTGTACAGATTATAGGCATAAAACTTTTAAATGCTTTTCAGAGTAAAGATGCCCACAAATGTAACTAGGAAATACAAGTAAGAACATTAGGAAATCCTAGAAGGGTGTCTTTGTGTCCGTTCTGATCACTAACTCGCAAAGGAAAATATCTGACTTATAATGCCATGGGTAACTTTTTCTATTTGGTACTTTATATAAAGGGAATATTATATATTCTTACATCTGACTTCTTTTTCTCAAAATTCTAGCTGCAAGATGTTACCTGTTGTGCGTTTGTGCTTAGTCACTCAAGTGGCCCCTCTTTGCCACCCCATGGCCTGTAGCCCGCCAGGCTGCTCTGTCTGTGGGATCCTCCAGACAAGAATATTGGAGTGGGTTGCCATTCCCTTCTCCAGGGGATCTTCCCAGTCCAGGAGTGAACCCAAGTCTCCTCCATTGTCAGGCAGACTTTACCACTGAGCCACCTGGGAAGCCCGTTACCTGTCAGTGTAATGCATTTATTTTCATTAAGTGAGGTTTTCCCTTGTATAAATAGATCTGCTATGAATTGAAAGTTTATGTCCTTCAAAATTTATATGTTGAGGCCCTGATTCATAATGGGATAGTGCTTGGAGGTGAGGCTCTTGGGAAGTAACTGGGTTTGGGTGGAAGCAGGAGAGTGGAGTCCTGCTGATGGGCTCAGTGCTCTTGAAAGGGAAAGGGGATGAAGGGCCAAGAGCTCTCTATCTCCCAGGACTATTAGGATCTTTTAGAAGATGGCTGTTTATGAGCCAGGAAAAGGGTTCTCACCAGAGCCCAGCCTTGCTATCACGCTGATCTTAGATTTCCAAACTCCGTTAACTGTGAGAAATAAAATTCTGTTGATTAAGATACTCAGTCAATGATGTTTTTGTTATAGTTTCCCAGGGTGACTAAGGCAATACAGTGATTTATATTTTTATCTCTTTTTCTGTTGATAGACATGAGTCATGTACTTTTTTACATGTGTGATTTTCTTTCAGCCGCTTGCCTAGGAGTCAATTTACAGAGTCATAGGAATGGGTATTGGAGAAGGAAATGGCAACCCACCCCAGTATTCTTGCCTGGAGAATCCCACAGACAGAAGAGCCTTGGTGGGCTGCCGTCTATGGGGTCTCACAAAGTGGAACAAGATTGAAGGGACTTAGCAGCAGCAGCAGCAGGAGGAGGAATGTGTATATTTGATTTAGGACTTGACTAATTCCCTGTGGCACAGTGGTAAAGAAGCCACTTGCTGATGCAGGAGACGCAGGAGACATGTGTTCAGTCCCTAAGTTGGGAAGATATCCTGGAGAAAGAAATGGAACCCACTCCAGTATTCTTGCCTAGAAAATTCCATGGACAGAAGAACTCGGTGGTTTACAGTCTACAGTGTCACAAAGAGTTGGACATGACTGAGCTACTGAGTATGCAATGAATTTCAGCAACTTTTCTCATGCTATTGGCAATTTGGATATCTCCTTTTATAAATATATGCTTAAGATATTTTTCTGTAGTTTTATTAGCTTCCCTGGCTTTTACTTATGATTTCTGGAATTTCCTTGTGAGTCTTCTCTTAGGCACATATGAAGATATCATCTCCTGGGCTGTGGTTTGTCCTTTCAATTTCTTCTTTTTTTAAAAATATAAATTTATTTATTTTATTTGGAGGCTAATTACTTTACAATATTGTGTTGGTTTTGCCATACATTAACATGAATCCACCATGGGTGTACACGTGTTCCCCATCCTGAACCCCCCCACTTCCCTCCCCGTACCATCCCTCTGGGTCATCCCAGTGCACCAGCCCCAAGCATCCTGTTGGATCACATCAAACCTGGACTGGCGATTCATTTTATACATGATATTATACATGTTTCAATGCCATTCTCCCAAATCATCCCACCCTTGCCCTCTCCCTCAGAGTCCAAAAGGCTGTTCTATATATCTGTGTCTCATTTGCTGTCTCACATACAGGGTTATCATTACCATCTTTCTAAATTCCATATATATGCGTTAGTACACTGTATTTCTGTTTTTCTTTCTGGCTTACTTCACTCTGTATAATCGGCTCCAGTTTCATCCACCTCATTAGAACTGATTCAAATGTATTCTTTTTAATAGCTGAGTAATACTCCATTGTGTATATGTACCACAGCTTTCTTATCCATTCATCTGCTGATGGACATCTAGGTTGCTTCCATGTCCTGGCTATTATAAACAGTGTGCAGTGAACATTGGGGTACACATGTCTCTTTCAATTCTGGTCCTCGGTGTGTATGGCCAGTAGTGGGATTGTGGGCTCATAAGGCAGTTCTATTTCCAGTTTTTAAAGGAATCTCCACACTGTTCTCCATAGTGGCTGTACTAGTTTGCATTCCCACTGACAGTGTAAGAGGGTTCCCTTTTCTCCACACCCTCTCCAGCATTTATTGCTTGTAGACTTTTGGATCGCAGCCATTCTGACTGGTGTGAAATGGTACCTCATTGTGGTTTTGATTTGCATTTCTCTGATAATGAGTGATGTTGAGCATCTTTTCATGTGTTTGTTAGCCATTTGTATGTCTTCTTTGGAGAAGTGTCTATTTAGTTCTTTGGCCCATTTTTTTGATTGGGTTGTTTATTTTTCTGGAATTGAGCTGCAGGAGTTGCTTGTATATTTTTGAGATTAGTTATTTTTCAGTTGCTTCATTTGCCATTATTTTCTCCCATTCAGAAGGCTGTCTTTTCACCTTGCTTATAGTTTCCTTTGTTGTGCAGAAGCTTTTAAGTTTAATTAGGTCCCATCTGTTTATTTTTGCTTTAATTTCCAATATTCTGGGAGGTGGGTCATAGAGGATCCTGCTGTAATTTATGTCGGAGAGTGTTTTGCCTATGCTCTCCTCTAGGAGTTTTATAGTTCCTGATCTTACATTTAGATCTTTAATCCATTTTGAGTTTATTTTTGTGTATGGTGTTAGAATGTGTTCTAGTTGCATTCTTTTACAAGTGGTTGACCAATTTTCCCAGCACCACTTGTTAAAAAGATTGTCTTTTCTCCATTGTATATACTTGCCTCCTTTGTCAAAGATAAAGTGTCCATAGGTGCGTGAATTTATCTCTGGGCTTTCTATTTTGTTCCATTGATCTATATTTCTGTCTTTGTGCCAGTACCACCATACTGTCTTGATGACTGTGGCTTTGTAGTAGAGCCTGAAGTCAGGCAGGTTGATTCCACCATTTCCATTCTTCTTTTTCAAGATTGCTTTGCTATTTGAGGTTTTTTGTATTTCCATACAAATTGTGAAATTATTTGTTCTTGCTCTGTGAAAAATACCATTGGTAGCTTGATGGGGATTGCATCGAATCTATAGATTGCTGTGGTTAGTATACTCATTTTCACTATATTGACTCTTCTAATCCATGAACATGGTATATTTCTCCATCTATTAGTGTCCTCTTTGATTTCTTTCACCAGTGTTTTATAGTTTTTCTATATATAGGTCTTTAGTTTCTTTAGGTAGATATAGTCTTAAGTATTTTATTCTTTTCATTGAGCAATGGTGAATGGAATTTTTCCTTAATTTCTCTATTTTCTCATTATAGGAATGCAAGGGATTTCTGTGTGTTGATTTTATATCCTGCAACTTTACTATATTCATTGATTAGCTCTAGTAATTTTCTGGTGGAGTCTTTAGGGTTTTCTATGTAGAGGATCATGTCATCTGCAAAGAGTGAGAGTTTTACTTCTTTTCCAATTTGGATTCCTTTTATTTCTTTTTCTCTCTGATTGCTGTGGCCTAAACTTCCAAAACTATGTTGAATAGTAGTGGTGAGAGTGGGTACCCTTGTCTTGTTCCTGACTTTAGGGGAAATGCTTTCAATTTTTCACCATTGAGGATAATGTTTGCTGTGGGTTTGTCATATATAGCTTTTATTATGTTGAAGTATAGTCCTTCTATTCCTTCTTTCTGGAGAGTTTTTATCATAAACGGATGTTGAATTTTGCTTTCAATTTTTCAGTGATGTCTTTTGATAAGAAGTTTTTCATTTTATTCAGTTCCATTTATCATTTTCCTCATTATGGCTAATAATGTTTGAGTATATTTATGACATCCTTTTTTAACCTTGCTCACAAGATTTCTCTAATCATGGGCATCACCACTTATTATGATATTTGTCATGCTGCTGGAGTTCTTTCCCTTTGAATCTGCTCTGCCTTCTAAATCTTTTAAAGATGGTGTTTTTGTTCAGGTGCAAAGTCATGTCTGACTGACTGCTACCTCATGGATGCAGCATGCCAGGCTCCTCTGTCCTCCACTACCTTCCAGAATTTGCTCAAATTTTTGTCCATTGAGTCAGTGATGCTATGTAACAATTTCTTGTCCATTGATGCTATCCCCTTCTCCTTTTGCCTTCAATCTTTCCCAGCATCAGAGTCTTTTTGAATGAGTCAGCTCTTCGCAGTAGGTGGTCAAAGTATTGGAGTTTCAGCTTTAGCATCAGTCCTTCCAATGAATATTCAGGGTTGATTTCCTTTAGGACTGACTGGTTGGATCTCCTTGCAGTCCAAGGGACTATCAAGAATCTTCTCCAACACCACAGTTCAAAAGCATCAGTTCTTCAGCACTCAGCCTTCTTTAGGGTCCAACTCATATCCATACATGACTACTGGAAAAACCATAGCTTTGACTATATAGATCTTTGTCTCCAAAGTGATGTCTCTGGTTTTTAATATGCTGTCTAGGTTTGTCATAGCTTTTCTTCCAAGCAGCAGGCATCTTTTAATTTTGTGTTTACAGTCACTGTCCACAGTGAGTTTTGAGCCAAAGAAAATCTGTCACTGCTTCTACTTTCCCTTTCTATTTACCATGAAGTGATGGGACTAGAAAAGAAATAACAAATGTAATACTTTTATTCACTTTACCCTTTGCTTTTAGCCTAGATGTTTTTGGGGGAACTGCAGACTATAATTAATATTGTAAAACTGTAGTAACAACTGATAAAGGAGAGTGTGAGAGGAATTTGGGCTGGGCTACTTAATAAATAAGTTCCTTCAGGGTAGACATGATACTTCAATATTTTAGTGATTAGAGATGCTAGGTCTCTAAGTCAAGAATCAGGAAGGTGAAAAGTATTTTAATATTGTATGGCAGATTGTCTGAATCATATGAGACAGATCTCAAATATGCTCTTATATAAATTCTCGATAAAATGTAAATCATGTGTTTTCTTTTCAGTGTATGTTTCTTACAGGTATCAGAACTGCACATTGGTATTAATTTTCACTGTACATGAACTGTATTTTCAGAGTNTGAAAAAGATGCCACAAAAAAAGAAAACTACAGGCCAATATCACTGATGAACATAGATGCAAAAATCCTTAACAAAATTTTAGCAATCAGAATCCAACAACACATTAAAAAGATCATACACCATGACCAAGTGGGCTTTATTCCAGGGATGCAAGGATTCTTCAATATCCGCAAATCAATCAATGTAATACACCACATTAACAAATTGATCTTTGTTTTTGAATGTTGAGTTTTAAGTCAGCTTTTTCACTCTCCTCTTTCACCTTCATCAAGGGGCTCTTTAGTTTCTATTTGCTTTATTCCTTAAGAGTGGTGTCGTCTGCATATCTGATATTATTGTGATTTCTCCCAGTAATCTTGATCCCAGCTTGTGCTTCATCTAGCCTGGTATTTCTCATGATGTACTCTGCATATGAGTTAAATAAGCAGAGTCACAATATATAATCTTGATGCACTCCTTTCCCAATTTTGTCATTGATATAATCAAATAATTTTATGCAGATTTTCTAAATTTTGCTTGTAAACAAAATGTGTGTGTGTAGTTCTATATAATATATTCATCATTACAATCAAGATATCAACAGTTCCATTTCCACAAGTATTTCTTGAGTTTTCCTTTTATGAAGTCATCTACTTCTCTCCTATATCTCTTTCATCTCCAACTCCTAACAACAAAATATGTGCTCTTTACAAATGGTGTCATTAATCATTTATAAGTAGAATCAAAGAGTATGTAAGCTTTTTTCACTTCGTATAATTCCCTAGAGATTTATCCAAACTCTTGCACATATCAGTAGTTTGTTCTTTTTTATTGCTGAGTAGCACTCCATGGCATGTATGCTCTGCTGCTTGAATAAAAATTCACCTGCTGAGGGACTTGTGATTTGTTTCTTGTTTTTGGTTATTAAAAACAAAGCTACTCTGAACGTTCATGCATAAATGTTTGTGTGAGCATAAATTTCCATTTATCTGGGATGAATGCCCAAGAATGTATTTTCAAGGTAATATGGTAATTGCATTATTAGTTACGTACGCAACTGCCAAACTGCCACAGCAACTGTAGTACTTTATATTCCCACTAGTAATGTAGAAGTGATTCAGTCACCAATTCCTCACCAGCATTTGGTATTACCACACTTTTTAGTTTTAGCCTTCTGATAGGTGTACAATGAGATCTCACTGTGGTCATTTATATTTTTGTTATTGTTGTTCAGTCATAAAGTTCATCAAGAAGAATTAGATATAATTCTAATTATAACTAATTCCTTTTGACCCCATGGAATACAGCAAACCAGGCTCCAGTGTCCTCTATTATGTCCTAGAATTTGATCAAAATCGTGTCCATTGAGTTGATGATTCTATGTATAACATCTCATCCACTCTGGTCCCTTTTCCTTTTGCTTTCAATCTTTCCCAGCATCAAGATCTTTTCTAATGAGTCAGCTCTTCCCATAAAGTTGAAAGTATTGGAGCTATAGCTTTAGCATCAGTCCTTTCAATGAATATTCAGAGTTGGTTTCCTTTAGGATTGACTAGTTTGATCTTCTTGCATATAGACCTTTTTGTCTCTTTTTAAAAATATGTTCCTTAGATTTGTCCAAGGAGCAAACATCTTTGAATGTCATGGCTGCAGTTAACATCTACAGTGATTTCAGAGCCCAGGAAATTATAATCTCCCACTGCTTCCACTTTTTCTCTGCTCCTATTTGTCATGAAATGATGGTACTGGAGGTCATCATCTTAATTTTTTGAACGTTAAGATTTAAGCCAGCTTTTTCACTCTGCTTTTTGACCCTCATCAAGAAGCTTTTTAGCTCTTCTTCACTTTCTACCATTAGAATGATATCATTTGCATATCTAAGGTTCTCGGCATTTCTTCCAGCAATCTTTATTCCAGCTTGTGATTCATCCAGCCCAGCATTCATATGATGTACTATGCATATGGGGGCTTCCCTAGTGGCTCAGTGGTCAAGAATATGCCTGCAATGCACGAGCCACAGAAGATGCAGGTTTGATCTCTGGGCTGGGAAGAACTCTTGGAGGAGGACATGACAACTCACTCCAGTATTCTTGCTTGGATAATCCCATGGACAGAGGAGAGTGGTGGGCTGCAGTTCATAGGGTCACAAAGAGTTGGATAGGACTGAAGCAACTTTTTGTGCACTTGCACTCTGATATGAATTAAATAAGAATGGTGACAATATACAGCCTTGTACGCCTTTCCCAATTTTGAACCAGTCAGTTGTTCCATGCCCATTTCCAACTGTTGCTTCTTGACACACATACATGTTTCTTGGGAGATAGGTAAGGTGATCTGGAACTCTTATCTCTTGAAGTATTTTCCACAGTTTGCTGTGATCTACACAGTATCAAAGGCTTTAGCATTGTCTATGAAGCAGAAGCATTGTCAATGCAGCAAAAGTAGATGCTGAACGTAGTTTTTCTGGAACTCTGTTACTTCCTCCATGATTCAGTGAATGTCAGCAGTTTGGTTTCTGATCCTCTGCTTCTTCGAAATCCAGCTTTTACATCTGGAAGTTCTTGGTTCATATATTGCTGAAGACTAGCTTGGGTGATTTTGAGCATAACCTTGCTAGTATGTGAAATGAATACAATTGTATAGTAATCTGGACATTTTTTAGCATTGCTCTTCCTTGGGATTGGCATGAAAACTTTTACAGTCCTGTGGCCACTGCTGAGTTTTCCAAATTTGATGACATATTGAGCACAGTACTTTAACAGCCTCATCTTTTAGGGTTTGAAATAGTTCAGCTGGAATTCTGTCACCTCCACCAGCTTCTTTTGTAATAATGCTTCCTAAGGCTCACTTGACTTCACACTCTAGGATATCCAGCTCCAAGTGAAAGACCACACCATTGTGGTTATCTCAGTTATTAAGATGTTTTTTGTATAGTTTTCTGTGTATTCTTGCTATCTCTTCTTAACCTTTTCTGCTTCTATTAACTCCTTACCATTTCTTTCTTTTATCATGTCCAACCTTGCATGAAATATTTCCTTGATATCTCCAGTTTTCTTGAAGAGATCTCTAGCCTTTTTTATTCTACTGATTACCTTTATTTCTTTGCATGTTCATTTAAGAAGTTCTTTTTATCTTTCTTTGCTGTTCTCTGGAACTTTGCATTCAGTTTAATATATCTTTCTCTTTCTTCCTTGCCTTTTGCTTCTCTTCTTTCCTAGTTATTTACAGCGGTTTATTTACAAAGTGGTTATCTTCAGATAACCACTTTTCCTTTTTGCTTTTTTTTTTCCCTTTGGGATGGATTTGGTCACTGTCTTCTGAAAAATGTTATAAACTTCTGTCCACAGTTCTTCTGTCCACAGTTCTCTCTACCAAATCTAATCCTTTGAATCTATTTGTTACCTCCACTGTATAATCATAAGGGATTTGATTTAGGTCATACCTGGATAACCTAGATGTTTTCCCTACTGTCTTCAATTTAAACCTGAATTTTCCAATAAAGAGTTCATGATCTAAGCCACAGTCAGCTCCAATTTTTTTTTTCCTGACTGTATAGGGCTTCTCCATCTTCTACAGCAAAGAACATAATCAATCTGATTTCAGAATTGACCATCTGGTGATGTTAACGTGTAGAGCTGTCTTTTGAGTTGTTGGAAAGGGTGTTTGCTATGACCATCGTGTTCTCTTGGCAAAACTCTGTTAGCCTTCATCCTTCTTCATTTTGTATCCCAAGACTATTCTTGCCTGTTATTCTAGGTATCTCTTGACTTCCTACTTTTGCATTCCAGTCCCCTATGATAAAAATGATTTTTTTTTAATATTAACTCTAGAAGGTGTTGTCCTTTTCATAGAACGGCACAACTTCAGCTTCTTTGACATCAGTGGTTGGGGCATAGACTTGGATTACTGTGATGTTGTATGGTTTACTTGTTAATTAATGATCTTGAACCACTTTTCATAACATAGCAACAATCTTTGTATTCTTGTCAGTGAGTTATCTGTCTCCAGTTTTAACAATGAAATAAAATTTAAAGTTTTGCTTTGAGATACCTCTTGTTTATTGTAATGGTGTATTGCTTAAGTTTAGACTCAGTCCAAAACTCTGTAGAAAGCCCTGTTATAGCTTCTGAATCATCTGAACCTTGTTATAGAAGCAGGTACTTTCATATCTTTTCCCTTCTCTCCACCCTAAAATCTCTGGCCTCTCATCAATGAGCCAAAAGATGGTTTCATATCTAGAGAGCAGCGTGTTGGGACTCATAGTATAATAATGAAAGAACATTCATTATCTTTAATATTTCAACAACATACACTTACCTTGAATATTGCTGTCTTTAGTTTCAGTTTTTATATAGGAAAGATAATATCAGTGCCAAACTTTTATTGATATACCAGGCATTCTGAGATGTATTTCCAATGTAAGTGACTTCTACTCAGCTATTCACTAGAGTATATTCACATTTTTCTTCCAATAATCCAGAATGAACAAAAATACTTTAGCTTAGAAACAACAAACCAAGTAAGCCAAAATTGTTATTATCAGTGGTTTTATAATTAATCTAGCTTTAGGAGAACGTTTTTTAGCCATCAAATGTAATTTATAGACAACTATTGAAACTTTGGTTTCTTGTACTCTTACTATAAATCTGTTAAATCATAGTTTCTGAGGCAGACCCTATGAAATCATACTGCTCTAAGGCTTCTCAGGTAGTGTAGATAGGTTTGGAAAACATTAACTTAGAATCCAACCAGATTACAACTTCATAAGCAGTATACTTATAGGATATTGACTACTAAGAATGAAGGATCAAAATTATAAGCAGAAAATGGGAGCCTATTGTAAAACTGGTATTTTCCAAATCACTGATTTTTTATAATAGTTTTATATGTTTCTGATGGGGTGTTCTCTGGCTACCCTCAAATGAATTAACTTCTAGTGGTAATGTTCTTGATATAAAATCTTTTTTTTTTTTTAAACATCAGATCATTTGTGGAAGTAAATGAATTCTCATTTGTTATGGGAGTAAATGAGTCTTATCAGATGGAAATGATTTCTTGGCTACTTTAAGGTATTAGGCTTTATTGACCAAAAGGTAACTGAAAAAAGGTTTAGGAGGCAAATGATGACTTCAGCTGAAATAACTGGATTTCATCCCTCTAGAAATTGCCAGGAGGCAATGAAATTTGCTGAGATAATGTTAGAGTGTTCTCATACCTCTCAAGAGTTTTTGAGTATAGCGGAAAGTTTTATATCTTGAAACAATGTGAAAAAATTCTCTTAGAAGTTATGTATCTATATATTCTAATCTATTCACATTAATCTTTATAAAATGCCACTTAGGGTAGAAATCATACTAATTTTAAACAGACAGGCAAGACAATAATACATGTAACACAACAGATACTTTCTGCTTGCCAGGACACTAAATAAAAGTGATGTGATTTCGAGGAACGGGGCTCTTGACCCAAGAGGTCTTAAGTCCCCCGGTCCCATCTTTAAAACTTTAATTCTGTCTCTAGTTTTCTTTTTCCAAACTGTGTGCCAACTACTTTCGATCCCTACCTGCTGTACTGGCCACAGCACTTTGGGAAAAGTTATGTTTTGAAATATCTTTTTTTTTTTTTTTTCCTGGTACAATTTGCATTGTAAGAGCTTGTAGAATTACTTTCTTCAGAGAAAGAAAATTTGTTCAGACTTACTAATTTCTGCATTTTATAGTCATCTTTATCAGAAAAAATAAATTAAAGGTCACAGATATTTACTATAATACTTAATGTGTATTTAGTTGTTGTTGGATTATATGCATATTGTTAAATATTTAAATAACCATTCAAAAATAATGAGATAACGTTTACATACATAGAAGTAAAGATATTTTCTTCTGAAAATCCACTAATAACCCCTTGGAGCATGTGTTCAACTGCAGTAATTATTGGAAAGGACAGAACAAAGTAGAAATCTTTTAAAGGAAATGTTGTTATTCTAGACAGAATGGGACCATACTGCCCCTTGATGATGATTGGCCAATTTAATTTGTGGCTCAGCTAGTAAAGAATCTGCTTGCAATGTGGGAGACCTGGGTTCGATCCCTGGGTTGGGAAGATCCCCTGGAGAAAGGAAAGGCAACCCATTTCAATATTCTGGACTGGAGAATTCCAGGTATTGTATAGTCCATAGGGTTACAAAGAGTTGGTCACAACTGAGTGACTTTCACTTTCACTTTTTTACTTTACCTGTTAGCATGACATGATTCATACTTTATGACATCATATTTCCATCTCTTCTTACAACAAAAAGTCTTATGTTATTACTTTACTTTCTATCTATATTTACACTTAGTATGAATTAATTCTGCCTATAACATATGAACTGTTATTACTCATTGTCTATATTTACTATATCCTAGATATTTACAGGATACTATAGTATTTACTACCTATGCTTAAACTTTTGTGTGAATTTCATCAGTCACATTTATTTATTTTTTGTTTATAATAGCCAAAACCAAAATTGCTAAACAGTGATGCAAATATATGTTATTTGTTGTTTAGTCTCAAAGTCGTGTCTGACTCTTTTACGACCCTATGCACTATAGTCCACTAGGCTCCTCTGTCCATGGGATTTCCCAGACTGGAAAACTGGAGTGACTTGCCATTTACTTCTTCAGGGGATCTCCCTAACCTAGGGATTGAACTTGCCTCTTCTGCATTGCAGGCATACTCTTTACCTCTGAGCCACTAGTGAAGGCCTAAATATATGTTGTAGTAGTGTAGTGTAGTGTTACTCAGTCTGACTCTTCATGTCCATCTCTAAAATGCTTGATTAATGAACTGTAATAACCTCTGTGAAAGTTGCTCAGTCATGTCTGACTCTGCAACCCCCATGGGACCCCATGGACTGTGGCCTGTCAGGCTCTTCTGTCCATGGAATTCTCCAGGCAAGAATACTGGAGTGGGTAGCTATTCTCTTCTCCAGGGGAGTCTTCCTAACTCAGGGACTGAATTCAGGTCTCCTGCATTGCAGGTGGATTCTTTACCATTTGAGCCACCAGGGAAGATTTACCAATAAGTTCAGTCCAGTTCCATCACTCAGTCATGTCCGACTCTTTGTGACCCAATGGACTGCAGCACTCCAGGCTTCCCTATCGATCACTAACTCCTGAAGTTTCTCAAACTCATGTCCAATGAGTCAGTGATGCCGTAAGTTTTAACCAGTAAGTTAAAAACTATTAATTACTAATATAAAACAGCATCTTTTTAAGATTCCAATTACTAATATAAACCAGAAACTTTATGGAATTCACATACCAACATAAGTTCAAACACTCAAGCCGCACCAAAGTCCAAAGAGCAAGGATGTGTTTGTCTTTCTAGATCGTATAGCCCTTCTGCTGCTGCTGCTGCTGCTAATTTGCTTCAGTCATGTCTGACTTGGTACCCACTTGATAGTGATATTTGTGGGTCATCACATAGATGTTTTTATTTTAAAACTTCAACGAGTTCTGAATTTGGTTGTACCATTCTGCACTCACATCAGCAAATTATGAGATGCTCAGTTGCTTCACATCTTGACAACATTTAGTGTTGCCAGTCATTTTTATTTAAGCTACTCCAGCAGGTTTAAAGTAGTATCTCATTGTATTAGATTTTCCTGCTGACTAATCATGTTGAGTATCTTTCCTCATGTTTATTGACCAATCATTATCTTATTTTGTAAGTCTTCTCAACTCCATTCCCATTTTTAAAATGTATTATTTTTTGTCTTTTTCCTTAACATTCTCATAAGCATTTTCTCATGGGCTTGTTGGCCATATGTATATCTAAATTTTTGAAATTTCTGTTTAAATCTTCTGTGCCTCATTTTAGTTGTTTGTGAATTTCTTTTTCTGTTTTATTGAGTTGTAATTGAGAAATAAAATTTTAAGATATTTAAACTATACAACATGCTGCTGCTGCTGCTAAGTCGCTTCAGTCGTGTCCAACTCTGTGAGACCCTTTAGACAGCAACTCAACAGACTCCTCATCCCTGGGATTCTCCAGGCAAGAACACTGGAGTGGGTTGCCATTTCCTTCTCCAATGCATGAAAATGAAAAGTGAAAGTGAAGTCAATCAGTCGTGTCCGACTATTCATGATCCCATGGACTCCAGCCTACCAGGCTCCTCCGCCCATGGGATTTTCCAGGCAAGAGTACAACATGAGGGGGGTATAAACCAGGAGTTTGGGATTAGCAGATATAAACTACTATGTATAAAATGGCTAAACAACAAAGCCCTCCTTTATAGAACAGTATTACAATGTAGTATAATAAGCTACAATGGAAAAGATATGAAAAAGAAGATATGTATAACTGAATCATTTTCATGTACACCAGAGACTAACAAACATTGTAAATCAACTATATTTCAGCAGAAAATAAAGTATATAATATAATGATTTTGCACACATATATACATTCTGAAAGGGTTCTGCACTTGTTCTTGAGTTGAAAGAGTTCTTTATTCTGGATATAAGATATTTGTGAGATATGCATGCTGAAAATATTTCCCCCAGATTAGAGGTTGTATATTCATTTTCTACAGTTGTTGAGTATCAGTTCAGTTCAGTTCAGTTCAGTCACTCAGTCTTGTCCGATTCTTTGTGACCCCATGAATCGCAGCACGCCAGGCCTCTCTGTCCATCACCAATTCCCGGAGTTCACTCAGACTCACGTCCATGGAGTCAGTGATGCCATCCAGCCATCTCATCCTCTGTCGTCCCCTTCTCCTCCTGCCCCCAATCCCTCCCAGCATCAGGGTCTTTTCCAATGAGTCAACTCTTTGTATCAGATGGCCAAAGTACTGGAGTTTCAGCTTTAACATCAGTCCTTCCAAGGAAATCCCAGGACTGTGTTCTATAAATGTCAATTAGATCACTTGCTTCATTGGCTTTTGTTTTCTTGTTCTATCAGTTGCTAAGAGAATTTGTACAAATATCCAAGTTATACTGTGCATTTATCTATTTTTCCTTTAAGTTCTGTCACATTTTGTTCACAATTTTAAAAGTATTAACACTTTTTTAAATTTATTTATTTATTTTTTGGGGTGGGAAGTTGTAGTGAAGAGGGGTTGACATCTTCTATTATTATTATGGAATGTCCCTCTGTATGTTTGGTAGTATTCTTTAACTAGAAGAATATTTTTCTGATGTTAATGTAACCATACCAGTTTTCTTTTCCTTATGCTTCTGTGGTATATTATTTTACCCATTTCCTTTGATCCTATCTGTCTTTTTAATTATGGTTCATTTCTTTTAAGTTGTATATAGATCTTACTTTTTATAGGTATTTGCTTTAAAAAAAAAATCCTGGATGCTACTGTGAATGTTTTCATTAAACTATGGTGTACATTAATATTTAATATAAATGATATATTTAATTGAAATGTCTTCTGGGCTTTTGCTTTCAATTTTACC
>SJXQ01010598.1:63176-77121 GCA_006408695.1 Aepyceros melampus
TATATATATAAAATGCACATACACATAGGCAGCTATATCCCAGTGTATTCCTGTTTCATCAGTGCAGGAGAAAATACAATATGAATCTTTAAACTGTCATATTCTGCCATCAAATATACTACTACCTGACCCATGTAAAGACATTTACATATATAATGCTATTTATTCCCTACTCCCATGTTTTGGTTATCTTAAGTTTTACTTATATATATGCCACAAAACATATGTATTGTTTTGCATTTAACAGCCAATGTTCTTGTTCATGTTTGCCTAGATATATATAATGTTCTGCATTCTTTCCTACAGATCCCAAACTCCATCAATCATCATTTCTCTTCATTGTGAAGAACTTCTGTGTGTTTCCTGAGGAGTAAGTGTGAAAATGTATTATCTCATTGTCTGTTTGAAGATATCATTATTTTTCTTTCCTCATTTTAAAGATAATTTCATTGGATATAGAATTTTTGGTTGACAGATTTTTTCATTCCTCATGTTTCATGTGATATTTTTACTCCTAATATTTTTATTTACAACTGTTTTATAGTTTTCCTATTTGCCTGAAATTTAATATTTTTGGACAAGTTTTCTCACTATGTCTTTATTACAACTACTTTACACTTTCTCTTACTGTTCCAATATCTGAATATTTTCTTATCCTGATTCTGTTGATTTTTAGTCTCTTAAGCCATTGCTACATTTTTCCCTATATATTATAATCTTCATTTATGCCACATCATATACATAAAAGGCACAGTTTTCTGCCAGGCAGCTAGAATGAGATCTGAGTTAATCTAATATGCAGTTGATGAGGATCTAAGCTTTGTTGCAGTTTTAGTGTGGTGCAATTCTCTTCAAATATTTGAAGGAGGGATCAGGTCTGTCCCTTTGATTAGATCAAAAGTTAAGCAGTAGTAAAATACTGGAGGGGCTTTCACAATGGCTCAGTAGTAAAGAATCTGCCTACAGTGCAGGAGATGCAAGAGATATGGGTTTGACAGGAAGAACCCCTGGAGGAGGAAATGCAGTCCACCCCAGTATTCTTGCCTGAAAAATCTCATGGACAGAGAAGCCTGGTGGGCTACCATCCAAAGAATAGGACACAACTGAGTGAGTGAGCATGAGCAAGAGCGAAATACTGGAGACCTCGGTATTTTTCACAGCTGACATGCTCCCTTCCAGAACTGAAGGAGGTTACTTTCTGCTTTATAGCCCAGTTATCAGATTTTTTGGTCACTGGAAGTTACTTTTACTCTTTTCTTCCTTCTTTTTTCTTCTTCTAAGGAATTTCCTTCAGTTCTCATGTTCCTCTGTTAGTATTTCAAAGGCTTTGGTCATGTATTCTTGAAAAAATATGTAATATATAGAAGGATTCTCCAGCCTCATTTTCAGTTACAGTTATTTCAAGTTGGAAGGGCCTCTGATGAATTATACTCTCAGCTGTTATTTTTAAAGCTGGCAGGAGGATACAAGCACATTTTATTAGTGAAGTTCCTTGGAAGTCTAATCTATCATGGTGGTTTGTGATAGTTTAGAATCAAAAATTAAGTTCAAATTTCCTTAACAATTTGGGTGATTTTGCCATGCCTTGTTCAATGTAGATTTCTCTTCCTCACAAATGTCAACTTAAAAAAAAAAAGTCAAAACCTAAAAGTTGAGAGTTGTATTTTATTTTCATATTATAATGCAGGAAAAATGAGGAACATGGATGCTAAATGGAGATAGCAAACAGCTAGGATTTGAACTAAAGGTTTTCTGATTAAAAATCCCAAGTTATTAAGTACTAAAATACTGTACTTCTTCTCTATCCTTCTCAGGAAAAAAAATGTGCTTGTGTGTGTTTATGTGGATTTTTTTTTTTTTTTTGCAAGAGAAAGTAGGACTCCAGGTCAGTAATTTGTCATTCAATCTCTAACAATACAGAACAATAACAATATACTTCTGCTCAGAGGTTAAAGTGTCTGCCTCCAATGCAGGAGACCTGGGTTTGAACCCTGGGTTGGGAAGATTTCCTGGAGAAGGAAATGGTAACCCACTCCAGTATTCTGCCTGGAGAATCCCATAGACGGAGAAACCTGGTAGGCTACAATCCACAGGGTCGCAAACAGTTGGACGCGACTGAGCAATTTCACTTCACTTTCTGCCTTCTGTGTACCAAGAAGGGCATCCCTCATAGCTCAATCGGTAAAGAATCTGCGTGCAATGCAAGAAACTTGGGTTTCTTTCCTGGTTTGAGAGGATCCCCTGGAGAAGGAAATGGCTCTTTAAAGCAATCATATGGCATCACTGAGATTGAAGACTGACAACCAAAACTCTTGAGGGGTCAAATTGAAATCATAATCTGGGAATATGTAATCATTCTAATTACATTTTGATGCTGTAACTCCCCTTTCCTCCACAGAATGAGACAAAAGTAACTAGACAAATATCACAGAATGAAGACTGAACTTCTGTAGATTTCAGCTTCAATATTTAGAATTTCATAAAGTAAAAAAAATAGTAAGAGCATGTTTTAAAGAACTTGTTGAAGATTATCTTTTTCCACTCTCTTTATGATTCCATTGAGTTTGAAAGGTAGAGGAGGTAGCAGTAGATTTAAGCAGCTTCCAGCAAAAAACACTTAGTTGTAGTAACTAAGTGTTACTGTAGTAACTAAGTGCCTCTTAACTGAATAAAGTCTTTTTCTTCTTTTCTTTTGGTACTATAAGGGGAGAGGAAATCGTACGAGGGAAATACATGATATTTCTGCTAATTTGGAATGGAAAAATGGAGGATTTTCATCTAACATTGTAAACGCTCCTGACCCATAGTGAGGTTCTATTTTCTATAGCTCTTGTCTCTACCTTATTTGTCACTATTTTAGAATAAATATATCTTTCTCAACCTGATTATAGACATCTTAAAGAAGCAAGCTTGTCTTTTGTGTTCACCTTTGTATGCTGTATATGATAGATATTCAAAAATGATTGCTGAATGAATGAATGAATTATGAGTATAAATAACTTTGTGTATTACTTTGCACATAATTATAATGTTAAGCAAATTTAAATAATGTTCAATTATTTTTCTGTAATAGCAAAAGATTACCTTTGGAATGTAAACTCTCAGTAATCAATTCAAAAGCATAGCATGCTGTAGAATGGAGGGGTTTATGGTTTGAGAATTTTAATTTAGTGTACAAAAATAAGTCCATGGTAAGAAGGAGGAGATATTGAGATTGTTTATTGCTGGTTATTTCAATAAATTTCAATTCATTTGTGGGGGGGAAAGAGCAAAAACCCAATTGTAAAATTCTCAGTGTAGAATTTTGCTTTACATACCTATTTCCTATCAAAATCTAGGACTGTGTCTGAAATAGAGAATGTACTTAGTGAATGTTTACAGAGTGAGGAGCTGCAGGTGTATTCATTCTATGCACAAATGGTTGTGGTAGGTAACATAAAGATCAGGAAGCAATTTGAACACAGTTATCATGAAATCTAAGTGTCATTATCTGTAGTTATATACCTAAAATGGAGAGATAATCTCTTAAATTATCATAAATATCTTTCATTGTCATACTCTAGGCCCCTCCCAACCTTCTAACATCACCCTGTTGGTATCCTTAAAGTCAGTAAATCATCAAAAATGGATTTGAGGATGGAGTCTAATTTGGGTCATTTAACTGTAATTGTGAGTCTGAAACAAACAAGACACCAATGCCAAATGTTCACAACATCCAGAAAATCACTATGCACCTCATTTAAGATTCTCTTTTACTCTGGATGTTTAATCTGGAGGTTAAAATTAACAATGTGTACTTCTGCTAATTGATACGCCAGAGGTTTGCAAATCTCAGACAGTATCATTAATAATTTCCTGCCAGGAGCTCATGGCATGATCATTAGTAACGATGGACTTCACACTGGTGAGCTCTGACAGCAGTTGTCAGATTGTGCCAGCATTTCCATTCAGAATCCCTTGTCTCCTGTTGAGTGTGCAGAGTTGGACAGAATGCAAGAGGAAGGTGTCAGTGTTCAAGTGATACCACTGGGCAGTATGTCAACTGATGGCATTTTCTCTGCCTACACTGAAAGAGCTCAGTGGGAGATGAGTCCACATAATACCAAAAGCAATTAAAATAACAATTATCATGTTTCCTGTTTTTTCACCTGTATCAAGTTAGAACAGGCATGCTTAATAAAAAGCCTACAAGCAGTCTGCATTGCTCTGTACACTTGGGCAGATTGTGTGAAAGCTTCTTGGAAGAGATTTATTTGGTCATTTTTTTCATTCTTAAGGAACAGAGTTATCCAATTAGAATACTTATAAATCGAAGCAATTTTACAGAGTTTAGAGATATTGACCAGTTTTAAAGGTCTTCGTTGGCTGGTAGTTTATGAGATTTTTTTGAGATACAATTCGGTTTTTTATGTGAAGTACTCATTTAGCTAAAATTTTATCTCAGCTTCTCAATCTTGCAGTTATTAATATGAACAACTACAAATCTCGAGCATTCTGCTCCATGTTCATTTGATTTGCATTATGTTCAGCAGATTGAGGGGGGGTGAATTCCAAGTGAATGTACTGATGTACAGGCACTGGCTGATAAGAGCCATATTTCTTTTCCAATAACGTTTACTTATACATTGTTTTTATTCCTGTAAAATGGAAACACTTTAAGATGTCATTTTCTAATTCATACTGATACTGAATTCATTAAAAAAGAGCTATGTGAAGGTCCTTTCTATTACATATGGAGAACATTTAAGTATGTAAAACTCGGTTTTATTGTTTTCAAAATTATGTAGATTGTGCATTCTTCATGGCTATCCTGCAATTTCTTATTCTGAATATTTCTTATTTTAACTCTAGTCATCTTTATTTGAATACAAGTCTTTCTTGTTTGTGTTTGCTTTCTTTTTTTTTTTTTTTTTTTAATCTCAATCAGTCTCTGCAGAGCTCCATGGTTCTGAAATACAAGCCAGAGTACACTTAAATAGAGGAATATATGGTTGGGGGAAAGTCATTTATATGGCTTGTCCAGACTATCTTGCTGAGTTCAATTTCACAAGCTATTAACATTTTGAAAGGAAACGATTAATTTGGCTGTCATATTCTAGACAGGGGGACAAATGTCAGAAAATACTGTTCAGTTGCTTTGGAAGAGACAGCTTGGTATAAGATGCATTTATATTATTATAGATTGAGGAGATACATTCCAAGAAAGAGGTGAAACATTATCTTTAAAGTTATTATATTTATTAATTTCAGAAACTTCCTTTTTATCCTTGGGGAAGTACCATGACAAATTATAAAAATCATAGAGAGCATTATAAAACTCAGCAATAAATAAGAACATGTAGGACATGTGGAATGACATACATGTGTTAGATAGTTAGAATAGGGAAAAGGAGTCCAAAATGGCGGTGGCTAAAAGACAAGAAAGGGAAAAACCCTCAAAAACAGAACAAAAGAAAGGTCCGAGGACCAGAGTGAGGACCTCAGGTAAAACAAACAACACTCCTGGCTGGCGCAATTTACATAGGACAGGCCCAGTGAGAGAAAAACATACTAGTAGAGGAGCCAAAGCTAGCTCTCTCTCTCCCCCGCGTGCTGGGGTGCTCTTCTTGTGTCTTTGGATTGACGTGCCCTCATGCCTCAAAGATGGATTTTCCTGCTATCTTCTAAATAAAATAAAGCTGTAACACTGATTTGTCTAAGAGCTATAACATGGTCCATTTGAGGAGACCTGAGAGCTATAACACGGTCTATCCAAGACCTGAGAGCTGTGACACGCTGAGGGGGCTTTAATGTCCATCACTCCAAATCTTTGTTGTGACTAGAAAAAGAACTGAGGAACATACACTCTTGTGACACATGTAACTAGGGAGACTATAAAGCATTATAGCATTAGTGCCTGGGATTCTAAAACTTAGAAGGACATGCTGTTGGATGCATTCAAAGACCACAAGTTGAACTTTGAATGTAACAACTGTTGAAGGAACGGGGACTCCTTCCAGGGCCCAAAACTGGGCTCTTGTCTAACACTCAGAAATGAATTGTTCAAGGAGACACATGTGCTGACAAAGCAAGAGATTTTATTGGGAAAGGGCACCCGGGTGGAGAGCAGTAGGGTAAGGGAACCCAGGAGAATGCTCTGCTGTGTGGCTCATAGTCTCAGGTTTTATGGTGATGTGATTAATTTCTGGGTGGTCTTTGGCCAATCATTCTAATTCAGAGTCTTTCCTGGTAGTGCATGCATTGCTCAGCCAAGATGGATGCTAGTGAGAGGGATTCTGGAAGTGGATCGACACCAGGTGTCTCCTTTCGACCTTTCTGGAATTCTTCCAGTTGGCGGTGGCTTATTAGCTCCATATTCCTTATCAGCATCTCCTGTCATAAAACAATTCATGCAAATGGTTACTATGGTGCCTGGCCAGGGTGGGCGGTTTCAATCAGTGTGCTTCCCCTAACACAACCACATAAGAATAGCAAATGAGCAGGATTTGACTAGCTATTTAGAACTAGTAATAATTATTTAAAAAATGAAAAGTAGAACTATATATTGTTAACTTTTATTTTTATATTTGGTTTTTAAATTGACATATGTTTGCATATCATAATATGCCCATGTATCCCATATATTAAAAACACTGTATCATTAATTTTGCAAATTTATACAAATATTTCAGGGCTTCCCTGGTGACTCAGTGATAATGAATCCACTTGTAAAGCAAAAGATGTGGGTTCAGTCACTGACTCAAGAAGATCCTTTTGTATAACCTATATTTTAAAATTACTAATATATTACTTTTTAGTAATGATTGACACTGGTTTATTTTCTTGCCAAAAACAAACAAACACACACACAAAGTAAATTAGTTCAAACACAAGAAAGGTATGAAAGATCTTAAAGGAAAAGAAATACTGTGCCCTTAAGCTAAGTGATATCATGATCCCATTTGGCTCCTCTGATTGTTTCCTAGTTGCCCTTCATTCCTTTGATTTTTTTTTTTTTGGGGGGGGGGAGTGGTCTGTCTAACCAGGTTTTCAAATATCAGAAGAGCTAGTAATGAGGAGCCAGTTTAAAGATATAGCATGCACTTTGAAATAAAGCAGATATGGCTTGAAATTCCAGCTGTGTCACTTTAGTTTATTGGTAAGGACTGAGTACCTCTTAGTGCCTCAGTTTCCTCAGCTATGTTAAGAAGAATGAGTATATTATTTGGCACCTTGTAGTGCCTCAGGAAATGCTAAGTTACTTTCTTCTCCATTACCCTAGAGCTAGATTCTGGGCTGGCTCTGACTGCTGCTCTCATTGCTTTCCCTTAACCTACCTAGAAGTAGGTTGGCTAGAATTCAGACCAGGCTAGAACTTCCTAATATTTAGTCATTTTTTGGTGTGTGTTAATTGTGGAAGGTATTTTAGGTCTTCATAAAACAGGTGAAGTTCAGCTTCTTCACTATTAGTGGTTGGGACACAGAATTGGATTACTGTAATGTTGAGTGGTTTGCTTCGAAAATGAAGTAAGATCATTGTCTGATTTTGAAGTTGATCCATGAAGGAGATACTTAATGAATAACTTCACCTAATTTTCTAAAAGCAAAATCTTATTTTGGGTGAATGAAGGAGGAATGAATCACTGGAAAATGATACAAAACCAAAAAGGGAGGAAAAAACCAACAACAAAAAAATAAATTCATGGGGATCTTTGAAGCATGGAGTTTCCCTGTGTTGCAGTTCTCATAAAAGAAACACTAGTAGAAATAAAAAAGTCAAGAGGATGTTTTGCATGTAAGCTCCCCTCCCCCAATTCTTTATGACTTAACATGGATGCATCTCTACATTTTTGGAGATTAACAGGCTTGCTGGAGTAGCTTATATGCACAGAAAAAAAATGATTTCAATGCAGTATGACTAAGAGAAGAAGATGAAGGATATCTTTACTCAAGAGGCTAGTAGTCTTGATGGAGAGGAAGGCAAAAACAGTTTCCTAAAGTACCATGGAATGAGAAGTGAAAAGAAAGAATCTATGTGGATTCTCTGGCAAGGGACTTGGTAGGAAATACCCCTAGGAAATACTCCTAGAGAGGGAGATCTGGACTGTAGGGGTCTGGGTGAGAAGAAACATCGCTGTCCTCTGACAGGAGGGAACTGCAATAGGGAGGCTTAAATTCAAATTTTGACTCAAACACTGCTAACAGTGTAACAGTGTTTCTTATATTCCATAGTTTTGAATTATATTGCCTTTAAATAACTAAAATGGATAATTTCACAGATATTCACATGTGAGCATAACATGAAAGATCATGTATCAAGTATATATCATATGTATTTGAAGTTTATTGATGAGAAAGGATAAAAAGAGAAAGATTGACTTGTTCTTTTATTCATTTAAAATATTTTTATATAATTTAAAGGTTACTTTCCATTTAAGCTTACTAAAAATATTGGCTAAATACCCTGTGTTGTACAGTACATCCTTAAGCCTGTGCTGTGCTGTGCTTAGTCACTCAGTCAAGTCTGACTCTTTGTGACCCCATGGACTATAGCCCACCAGACTCCTCTGTTCATGGTGATTCTCCAGACAAGAATACTGGAGTGAATTGCCATGCCCTCCTCCAGAGGATCTTCCCAACTCAGGTCTCCTGCATTGCAGGTGGATTATTTACCATGTGAGCCACCAGAGAAGCCCAGGAATACTGGAGTTGGTAGCATACTGGGGACAATTTGCAACCCAAGAATCGAACCAGGGTCTCTTGCATTGCAGGAGGATTCTTTACCAGCTGACCTACACAGGAAGCCCTCTTAACACTTAATAGTTTATACTTCCTACCCTCAAGTCCCTATATTTCCAACAACCACCCCACCACTGGTAAACACTAGTTTGTTCTATTTGTGAGTCTGCTTCTTTAATGTTATATTCACTATTATGCTGTATAGGATTAACTTGTTCTTGATAGTATTATGGAGATAGAGAACTGTTTGGAAGATTTAGAATGGTGAAAGAAGATCCTTCATTCCCAGAAAGGCTCTTTTCCATGCCCAGAAAGGTAGCAGGAAAATACTAAGAAAAACTGATTTCAGTATCTCCTAAGGTAATGGTATAGACTGAAGCTGAAGATATTAAGAAGAGGTGGCAAGAATACACAGAAGGACTATATAAAAAAAATCTTCATGACCAAGATAACCACGATGGTATGATCACTCACGTAGAGCAGACATCCTGGAGTGTGAAGTCAAATGGGCCTTAAGAAGCATCACTATGAACAAAGCTAGTAGAGGTGATAGAATCCCATTTGAGCTGTTTCAAATCCTAAAAGATGTGGTACACTCAATATGCCAGCAAATCTGAAAAACTCAGCAGTGGCTACAGGATTGGAAAAGGTCAATTTTCATCTAATTCCAAAGAAAGGCAATGCCAAAGAATGTTAAAACTACCACACAATTGCACTCATCTCACACACTAGAAAAGTAATGCTCAAAATTCTCCAAGCCATGCTTCAACAGTACATAAACCATGAAGTCTATGAACAAAGCTAGTAGAGGTGATAGAATCCCATTTGAGCTGTTTCAAATCCTAAAAGATGTGGTACACTCAATATGCCAGCAAATCTGAAAAACTCAGCAGTGGCTACAGGATTGGAAAAGGTCAATTTTCATCTAATTCCAAAGAAAGGCAATGCCAAAGAATGTTAAAACTACCACACAATTGCACTCATCTCACACACTAGAAAAGTAATGCTCAAAATTCTCCAAGCCATGCTTCAACAGTACATAAACCATGAAGTTCCAGATGTTCAAGCTGGATTTAGAAAAGGCAGAGGAACCAGAAATCAAATTGCCAACAACCATTGTATCATCGAAAAAGCAAGAGAGTTCCAGAAAAACATTGAATTCTGCTTTATTGACTACACTAAGGCCTTTGACTATGTGGATCACAACAAACTGGAAAATTCTTCAAGAGATGAGCATACCAGACCACCTGACCTACCTCCTGAGAAATCTGTGTACAGGACAAGAAGCAACAGTTAGAACCAGACGTGGAAAAACAGACTGGTTCCAAATCAGGAAAGGATACGTCAAAGCTGCTTATTTAACTTATATGCAGAGTAAATCATGTGAAATGCTGAGCTGGATGAAGTACAAGCTGGAATCAAGATTTCTGGGAGAACAATTAATAACCTCAGATATGCAGATGACATCACCCTTATGGCAAAAAGTGAAGAACTAAAGAGCCTCTTGGTGATAGTGAGAAGGGAAAGTGAAAAAGTTGACTTAAAACTCAACATTCAGAAAACAAAGATCATGGCATCTGGTCCCATCATTTCATGGCAAATAGACAAGGAAACAATGGAAACAGTGATAGACTTTATTTTGGGGGGCTCCAAATCACTGCAGATAGTGACTGCAGCCATTAAATTAAAAGATGCTTGTTCCTTGGAAGAAAAACTATGACCAACCTAGACAGCATATTTGGAGAAGGCAATGGCAACCCACTCCAGTACTCTTGCTTGGAAAATCCCATGGACAGAGGAGCCTGGTATGCTGCAAGGCTTCAACAGTACATGAACCATGAAGTTCCAGATGTTCAAGCTGGATTTAGAAAAGGCAGAGGAACCAGAGATCAAATTGCCAACAACCATTGTATCATTGAAAAAGCAAGAGAGTTCCAGAAAAACATTGAATTCTGCTTTATTGACTACACCAAGGCCTTTGACTATGTGGATCACAACAAACTGGAAAATTCTTCAAGAGATGGGCACACCAGACCATGGATCACGAAGAGTCGGACACGACTGAGCGACTTCACTTTCACTTTTCACTTTCATGCATTGCAGAAGGAAATGGCAACTCACTCCAGTGTTCTTGCCTGGAGAATCCCAGGGATGGGGGAGCCTGATGGGCTGCCGTCTGTGAGGTCACACAGAGTCAGACACGATTTAACAGCAGCGGCAGACAGCATATTAAAAAACAGACCTATTACTTTGCCAACAAAGGTCAATTTAGTCAAGGCTATGGTTTTTCCAGTAGTCATGCAAGTATGGATGTGAGAATTGAACTATAAAGAAAGCTGCTGCTGCTGTTGCTGCTGCTAAGTCGCTTCAGTCATGTCCGACTCTGTGCGACCCCATAAATGACAGCCCACTGGGCTCCCTCGTCCTTGGGATTCTCCAGGCAAGAACACTGGAGTGGGTTGCCATTTCCTTCTCCAATGCGTGAAAGTGAAGTCGCTCCGTCGTGTCCGACTCTTCGTGACCCCATGGAATGCAGTCTATCAGGCTCCTCCATCCATGGGATTTTCCAGGCAAGAGTAGTGGAGTGAAAAGAAAGCTGAGACCCCAACAATTGATATTTTTGAACTGTGGTGTTGGAGAAGGCTCTTGAGAGTCCCTTGGACTGCAAGGAGAGCCAACCAGTCCATCCTAAAGGAAATCAGTCCTGAATATTCATTGGAATCACTGATGATGAAGCTGAAATTCCAGTACTTTGGTTACCTTATGTGAAGAACCTACTCATTGGAAAAGACCTTGATGCGGGAAAGATTGAAGGCAGGAGAAGGGGACAACAGAAGATGAGATGGTTGGATGGCATCACCGACGTGATGGAAGTAAGTTTGAGTAGGCTCTGGGAGTTGGTGATGGACAGCGGAGCCTGGCGTGTTGCAGTCCATGGGATCACAAAGAGTCAGACATGACTGAGTTACTGAACTAAGGTAATGGTGATATACTGTGCATACAGTGATGTCATTAGTAAGGTATATTCGAGCTATTTTCCTCAAAGAAGTGTCACACTGTAATGGATGATATATTGTAATGGAATGATGTATAAAGGAACATAAAGTTTTACAGATGTCAAATATTTTATGTGAATAAATTTTATGAAATGAGATAAAAGTAAGAATGGAATATAAAGAAGAAAGGTTAGAATTTCTGCCATGATCTGCTTCTTAGACATGAAATTATTTTAAGGAAAAATGTTTACAAACCCTTCCCTTTTTCAACCCTTTTCCACTATTTTCCTCTGCAGCTAGAACTACAATACTTTTTTTAAACAACTAAACTAATTTTTCTTTTGATAGCTTTTGTTATAGACACAAAAAGTCAAATATAAGTAAAATATAAAAAGAATTAAAATTGGAAATTATAATAACTAAATTAATTTTACCTTCAAAATCTTACCATTTTAAATCTACATCATATGTAAGCAAACACATGTCAATAAATTTGTATTTGAAGTAATTGTCAGTTAAATATTGAGATAAAAATCAAAACAGATTTTTGATTCTATTTTGCTTTTCTTTGTTTCTTTTATCCTAATACATCCTGGAATTATCCAAAAGAAACAGAAAAGTAGCTAGAATAAGACATGCGTTTTGAACACTGCATATATCATTAAAATTAAATTAGCATTGAAACATTGAAATTATTAATTCATTGATATTAATTTCTTATATGGTTGTTGTTGTTTAGTCACTAAATCATGTCCAACTGTTTGTAACCCCGTGAACTGTAGACCTCTAGGTTTTAGATGGTTACTTCTTTGGATTTTCCAGAAATGTCAGCATTCAAAGATATTCCCTATAATAAATAACAAAGAATCTTAGGATATCTTAGAATCAGGAAACAGTTTTAGTTATAAAAGCAATCATCTTTTTAACCTTAAAAATGATGATACGGAGTACATCCATTCTTTGGAAGGTCAAGAAATTAAAAACTATTAAAAAAATTCACACTTCTATTTGAAGTAATTCTCTTAATCTATTTCATTCAACTCTGGTGGTTGCAGTGTGGAAGACTGCAGGAAAAGTTTAGCAGTCATCTTTTATAACTTCTTAGAATAGTACTTCTTTAATTGAATATTAAATAATTATCGCAACTTTGTTTCAAACACAAAATTATATACTATAACTAAGGGATAGAAAAAGCACTGCCAATATTTTTGGCTATTGTGTACAGTGAATAAAAATATGTGTGTATATATATATATTTTAATTTGGAAGTAGTGATCCAGCTATAGCTCTTAATTTGAATGTCCACTAATTAATGATTAATGAAATATTAATTCAGTTCAGTTCAGTGTTCAGTGGTGTCTGAATCTTCGCTACCCCATGTACTGCAGCATGCCAGGCTTTCTTGTCCATCACTAAGTCCCAGAGATTGCTCAAACACATGTCCATCGAGTTGGTGATGCCATCCAACTATCTCATTCTCTGTTGTCCCCTTCTTCTCCTGCCTTCAATCTTTCCCAGCATCAGGGTCTTTCCCAATGAATCAGTTCTTTGTATCAGATGGCCAAAATATTGGAGCTTCAGCTTTGGCATCAGTCCTTTCAATGACTGGAATCAGTCCTTTCAAGGAATTGATTTCCTTTAGGATGGACTTGTTTGATCTCCTTGTAGTCCAAGGGATTCGAGAGTCTTCTCTAATACCACAGTTCAAAAGCATCAATTCTTTGCTGCTCAGCATTGTTTATAGTCCAACTGTCACATCCATACATGACTAGGGGAAAAACCATAGCCTTGACTAGGCCTTTGTTGGCAAAGTAGTGAGTCTGCTTTTTAATATGCTGTCTAGGTTGGTCATAACTTTTCTTCTAAGAAGCTAGTGTCTTTTAAATTCATGGCTGCAGTCACCATCTGCAGTGATTATTATGTTATACTAATCATGAGCTTCTTCAAACTAAAGCCTAAAATTATTATTTTCACTTTTTTGAGTCTAATATTTTTGAATAGTGGTTGAGATTTCATTCTGGTATATTCTTATTAAGTGTATATTAAAAACATCAACAATAAAATGATTTACTTAAATATTGTTTAAATAACACATGAATTTAAATTTCTTACATGATTGCTAAAGAAACATCTTATATTTACCTTCAATTTTGTTTGTCTCTTATATTACAAAAAAGTAAATGGACAAAACAATCAGCCACCACTGTCTTCCTTTCACCTGAAGGTGAAGG